>JARHVA010005172.1:1172500-1290017 GCA_037957365.1 Torreya grandis | reverse complement strand
GTAATTAGATGTCTAGTCATTGTTTGGATGAGATCTATATAATAGACTCATGGTTGTATTGGAAGAGCGTGCTAGGGAGTAAGAGAGCATAATTATAAGCTCCTTCTGTGTGTGAGGTAGAGCTATGGTGCGTTCCTCCTAGTGCCACAGTACCAGGTGTGTTGGTGCTGGATTGGAGAGCCAGCTGGGTTCTTCAATAAGTAAGATCATTGATCTGCAGGTGTATGTGTGTGCAAGGTCGAGGTTCACAGATGATTGGAACCATTGCTTGATTTGCAGGTGTGCAAGGTCATACAGACAGCAACACTACAGGGAGCAGTATCAGGCAGGATCTACTTGGAGTACAGGTGTGTACTCGGATAGAGCAAGAGGAAGGCAAGGGAGTTCCTTCCATAAGTATGGTCTGTTGAATTGCAGGTTGTTGCAGATTCATGAGAGATCTACTTGTAGTACCTTGAGTACTTGTGGAGCATGTGGAGTGCTTGTGGAGTGCGTGGAGCACTTGTGGTGTGCGTGGAGCATGGGGAGGTGAACACCAACTCTGTATTTGAGTTGGGTGTTGGGACCTGTGAGAGGGAGAGCTTTGGAGAGAAGAATTACTGTTCACTTGAGGTGTGGGAAACCTCTGTAAGGTGGTGGAGAAGAAGTGGCATCTTCTTTATTGTATTCTTTTCTGTATAAAGTGTTAATACAATTTGGTATTGTCTCTCATATGCTGTGTTATTCTGAATTCTAGTTACTTGGTGATCTGGTTAATTTCCGCATATTAAGTTGCTTGGTATTAGTAATCAAATTGTGTGCTTCCGGTGCACACCCTCCCAACAAGTGGTATCAGAGCATGTTTGTTGTTCTAGATCCCCAACAAGTGGTATCAGAGCCTTGGTTGTAGGTTCTTGAGCTTGATACCAACAGGTGGTATCTGAGCTGAGGTTGGAGGAAGCAGGTTTTGTGTTTGGTTACAGGGCACTCTCAGGGGTTTCTGATCGAGTGGGAGTAGAGCAACTGCAGATCAAAGTAAGCTAAGAATGGAGGAGTTGAAAAGCACAGATGGTCACTCACGGTCCTATGGAAAGAAAGAGCAGGTAAAAGATTATTGTTGGTTGGTAACAGATCAGCATGAAGAAACTGAAGATACAGATGTAGCAGGTGTTGTTGCACAGGATGTGTTTGCAGGTTTCTTGGATAAAGTTGAATCTTGGATAAAAGATTCGGTTGCCTCTTTCCATGCAGTTCCAGGTAGAGGAGCTGGTGAGCCTTGCCAAAGGATTGGCAAAGGGGAAGTGAAGCTGAAATTGCAGGCGGCCAACACACAGGTGTTGATGAAGGTCATGCAGGTCCCAGGTTTGGAGATATGGCTAATTTCTTCAGAAAAATTGGGTGATGAGAGATGCACAAGAACTCTCATAGCGGATGCACTTGAATTAGCTGGTGGTAAGAAAACAGGTATCCTTTATCTACTTGTTTATATTACTGATTCTTCTTTTGTTGCGGAGACGTGGCTTCGTAGGCTTGGTCACATGAGCAGGAAGGAGATGCATGTTCTTAAGCGAAAGACAGATATATTTGACAGGCTTAAGAACTGGAAAGCCTTGGTGTTTATGGAGGAGATGGCGGACAGAACCCAGTGGATGTGGCTGGATACTTCTGAGCAGGGCAGTTTGGACATGGATTTTGATTCAAAGAAGCTCGCGGGTAAAAAGTCATCACTCACAGGAAAACACAGGTACCGATGTTGGTCAGGAGGGACCGGCGTCGAACAGACAGGTGCCGAGGTCGGTCATGTGCAGACCGAAGCCGGCGATGTCGGGCAGGGTAAGACCGATGTCGGTCATGGGACCGACGTCGGCAGTATGTAAGACCGATGTCGGTTATCAGGACCGACGTCGGCAGCAGGGACACCAGCGCAGGCAGGTTGGTAGTCAGGTACAGACGCATGGAACCGACGTCGGTCGAATGCAGACTGTGGAGTGACCGAGGTCGGTCACTGTAATGAATTTTGGGTGGACAGCATGTTGTCAAGGAGTCTCAAACACCCATACGGAGGACTGAAGGCGTAAGTAGGCCCTCAAATTCGTTGTTCCTCTTCTTCATACTTGTTGCTGATTGTAGAGCAGGAAGGATCCAGGATACAGGTGTGAGCTTGGCATGGATGAGGATGTGATTCCTTGGAGGAGAACCAGACAGGTGTGTTTTGGTAGAGATGCCAGCAGGTATAAAAGCACAGAGACGAATGGATACCTTAGTAGAAGAATAGAGAGAACGGTTACATGAGACGGAAGATCAGGTATATGATCTTGTGGAGCTGCAGGACAGTGGTACAGGTTTTGACAGGTGGAGGACGAAGCATGGCTTCAGTCAATGTCAGGGTATCTACTGTGATTTGACTTACCAGGGGGATGGTGATTGCAACATCATTCTGTTGCTGTATGTGGATAGTATGCTAGCTAGCAGGGGTGTACATACAGAGTTTTGCTGAGCTAAGGGTAAGATTAGTTCAGTGGCATGTCAGGAGGAGTTTGGAGCAGCGGAATTCTTTGACATGGGAGGCATGGAGATCACAGGTTGATTTTGTCTCGAGTGGGAGCTGATGTGAATCAGGTGTTGGCGAGGTTCGGGATTATAGAACCGGGAGCACACCAAGGGCTGGACAGGTACAGTGTCCGAAATCACATGAGGTCTGGTATAGACCTGAGTATTCCCATGCAGTGGGAGCTGTCAGAGAGTTAGGAGCCAATTCGGGGAAGTGCATTCTCAAGTTTTCTGAGAGGGACCGGCAGCAGGTGTTGCTATGCAGGGTCAGGACTTCACTACATGTATTTGTAGGTTCGGATGTGGCAGGGTACTCGGATGACAGGTGGTACATCACGGGATGTGTGGTGGGTTGTCTTCAGGTGGGAGCTTGAAGAGGGATACAAACCAGGAAACAGATTAGACGGAGTACAGGTACAGGTACAGTGCAGCTATTTATCTCCAAGTGGGAGATTGTTAGGATTGTGGAGCTAAAAGCTTCACTGATGCAGACATGGAGGAGGTTGCAGAATGAGTTGCTGAGTGTCAGAAGTGTTTGGCGTTGGTCTGGCCAACCGGCGTCGGCAGGGTAAGACAGGAAGGAAACCGACGTCGGTCATATATCGGCCGGCGTCGGCGACCCCAGGCGGACAGGGACCGACGTCGGTCGCCTGTGTAGTTCGACTGCGAGTTATTTACGGGCAGTGAACTAACGAACGAAGAGTTTGCATGATGAGCGCTAATTTTAGACTCATAGCTGCGGATCTAATTATTGTAATTAGATGTCTAGTCATTGTTTGGATGAGATCTATATAATAGACTCATGGTTGTATTGGAAGAGCGTGCTAGGGAGTAAGAGAGCATAATTATAAGCTCCTTCTGTGTGTGAGGTAGAGCTATGGTGCGTTCCTCCTAGTGCCACAGTACCAGGTGTGTTGGTGCTGGATTGGAGAGCCAGCTGGGTTCTTCAATAAGTAAGATCATTGATCTGCAGGTGTATGTGTGTGCAAGGTCGAGGTTCACAGATGATTGGAACCATTGCTTGATTTGCAGGTGTGCAAGGTCATACAGACAACAACACTACAGGGAGCAGTATCAGGCAGGATCTACTTGGAGTACAGGTGTGTACTCGGATAGAGCAAGAGGAAGGCAAGGGAGTTCCTTCCATAAGTATGGTCTGTTGAATTGCAGGTTGTTGCAGATTCATGAGAGATCTACTTGTAGTACCTTGAGTACTTGTGGAGCACGTGGAGTGCTTGTGGAGTGCGTGGAGCACTTGTGGTGTGCGTGGAGCACGGGGAGGTGAACACCAACTCTGTATTTGAGTTGGGTGTTGGGACCTGTGAGAGGGAGAGCTTTGGAGAGAAGAATTACTGTTCACTTGAGGTGTGGGAAACCTCTGTAAGGTGGTGGAGAAGAAGTGGCATCTTCTTTATTGTATTCTTTTCTGTATAAAGTGTTAATACAATTTGGTATTGTCTCTCATATGCTGTGTTATTCTGAATTCTAGTTACTTGGTGATCTGGTTAATTTGAGTTGGTGTTCACCTCCCGTGCTCCACGCACACCACAAGTGCTCCACGCACTCCACAAGTACTCAAGGTACTTCAAGTAGATCTCCCATGAATCTGCAACAACCTGCAATTCAACAGACCATACTTATGGAAGGAACTCCCTTGCCTTCCTCTCGCTCTATCCGAGTACACACCTGTACTCCAAGTAGATCCTGCCTGATACTGCTCCCTGTAGTGTTGCTGTCTGTATGACCTTGCACACCTGCAAATCAAGCAATGGTTCCAATCACCTGTGAACCTCGACCTTGCACACACATACACCTGCAGATCAACGATCTTACTTACCATGTAGATCTCCTATATAGGCCATGCACCTGTGACCAAGATCCTACACTCTTGAAGAACCCAGCTGGCTCTCCAATCCAGCACCAACACACCTGGTACTGTGGCACTAGGAGGAACGCACCATAGCTCTACCTCACACACAGAAGGAGCTTATAATTATGCTCTCTTACTCCCTAGCACACTTTTACAATACAACCATGAGTCTATTATATAGATCTCATCCAAACAATGATTAGATATCTAATTACAATAATTAGATCCGCAGCTATGAGTCTAAAATTAGCACTCATCATGCAAACTCTTGCTTCGTTAGCTCACTGCCCGTAATTAACTCGCAGTCGAACTACACAGACGACCGACGTCGGTCCCTGTCTGCCTGGGGTCGCCGACGCCGGCCGATATATGACCGACGTCGGTTGCCTTCCTGTCTTACCCTGCCGACGCCGGTTGGCCAGACCAACGCCAAACACTTCTGACACTCAGCAACTCATTCTGCAACCTCCTCCTGTTTGCATCAGTGAAGCTTTTAGCTCCACAATCCTAACAAGCGGGGGGGCATGGGGGAATCAAGTGAAAGGGATTGAGTTGAACTGACTTTGATCAATACCCATTGAAAGACCAAGTGTTGCACTACATTGCCAATACTCCGAAGAGGTCTCAAACTTAAATGTAGTTCTCCCATTTACGTGTGTGTGTGAAATGATGAATACAAACTTAGATGTTCTTTCTCCTATTTTATCATTGGCACAAATATGTAAAGGGAGATTTAGCTTTGAATGTTGCTTCAAGAGACATTTAGATAGAACTTGATTTTTTTTTAATAACTTTGAGAGTGAGGAAAATCATGTTTAATGCCTTAAGAGGAAATTTATAATTTATATTTATAGATGTTTTGATTTGGAATTTCGAACCTATTGGCCCATAAACTCCAACATACAATAGTGAGATTAAAAATGAAATGAAACATGCCCCTAAACTAATTTTAAAAGTACCCCTAGACAAGTTTGCACCAAGCAGACAGGGTTGCAAGTCACCCTTGTCTAGTTATTGTGAACTTGTTCATAAGGACAAAAGGCTAAGACTAGGGATATCCATGACAAAGTGGAAATGTAAATGACCAATAGACAAACTTACCAATTAGAAATAGAGAAAGACTCCAATAAAATGCCCCAATATATGCCTCATTCACTATCAATAGTATGTGTACAAAGTTGTAACAAATGACATAAAGAATGGGCTTGTACCAAATTTTGGTGTTTACATTTGCACACCCCTCCGCCCACCTCCCCTCTTTATTATAGTAATGAAAACAATAGAGGAAAGGAAGTAATTGGAATCTAAGTGTGTATGAGACACTTTTTCTTTTGTTTTGGAATTTTGTGTCTTTTGCATCAATTATGTTGCGATTGAACCTGTAGTGACACATGTAGTAGTCAATGTCTATATATGAAAAATCTAAATTTTTATTTTTCAAAGGTAAAGAGCAAGGAGAGAGTACACATGTATGCATGTTTCATTTGTGGAGAATGCTCATGTCACGCCAAGCAGAGAAATGATGCTTTCGGTCTTATTCATTTCTTGGTAAGGGAAAAGAATAGTCTCTCAAGTAGTAAAGGGAAGGTGATTGTGTCGTCAGGTACCACTATACTCATGACCATATTGACCTACTAATAAATTGGAGAAGACATGCCCTCTCGATGAAGCACTTGGAGAATGTAATTGCTTATGTTGAAGTGTTTTTTGAAGGATTGAGAGAGATAAATTATCAACTTTTAGATATAACTAATCAATCCCATAAGTTGGAAAGGTGCATTACTCCAACTTTTATGAATGAGGAATAGTAACCAATTCACTAACCCCCAAAATGTGGAACCATGTTAGGTTTGTTAGGAGTGATGCCAAGGTCGTTGAGTGTCACTAGACTCAAATGTACATAATTTGTACAGATTCAAATCACACCACTACAGACAAATTTAAATTCTAATTTTTATTATCAAAAGAGAATGGTTGATATTTGTGCCCCCATCATGACTGCATTACTCACAGTACTTGCTTTGAAATGAATATTTTTGCCTTTGATTTTGCATATTTGCTTTTTGCACTTTGAAAATTTTAATTTTGTATTTTTTTTGCTTTGAATAAGCATGAACATAAATGAGTATCGTGCCCTTATTTGAATATGTTTCAATGATATAGAATGTTATGCATCTATATGCTCAATTGTAACTATATTTTCAACCTTCAACTTTGTTTTTGTAACTTTTTTTGTTAACATACAGTGCATATACATTCGAGCATACATGATTGTGTGTTTTGTGTTTTGAAAACTTGGTGCATATGCTTGTCATATGCCCCCAAAATTTGTATCAATGTAATAATACTTGTCATGTGCCTAATTTTGAAGAATTTTTACCCCATTAAAGAATCTAAATTTATGAAATTTGCATATCTACATTTTACCTTTGATCTGATTTTTTAGTGCACATGTATGTCATGTGCCCCCAATATTACTATGTATTTTGAATATGTCATAAACCTATAGCCTGTGAGTTGTTTAAACCATTATGAATCATGTATAGTGTGCTAATACTTATTCTATAATAAGCCCATTGGATGCCACCCCTTTTAGTGTGAGGTATGAGAGAATCAAGTGCCTCGTATCAAAAGAATAGAGTATTTGTTTGTAAAATAATTTTTGCTTACATATTGAGTGTTTTTAAGAGAGCATTTTGATTATAGTATGATGATTGATTACAATTTGAAAAATATTTTGCTGAAGGCTAGTAAAGATGTAGGAGATAACACACATACTTAAGTAGACATAAAATTTGACCTTTAAAAAAATTGATTTATGTCATAAAAATAGTACTGTGCGGAAGGGTACATTGCATGTGCCCCAATGCAACTCATGAAGAGTGATTTTGATATATTTCACTCAAGATATAGCATGCACAAGTTTGGAGGATTATTTTAAAAAATTAAACTATTGAAAAATAAAAAGATCAACTCATATAAATAGATTATTTGAAAATGAAACTATGTTTCATTCTTATATTGACGTTATCAAATTTTGAGCCCTAAGAAAGAAATCATGTGACAAAAGAGACCAAAAATATTGATTCCGTTTGAGTTGGTGAAATTTTCCTATAGGCAAAGGACGCACCAACTCTGGGAAGATCTAAAAACTCAAAATTTGACTTTTGTAAATTTTGAAAAATTATGGTTTTTTAAGTAGTTTAAATGTTTTTTAAAGATTCCACAATTGTGTCATATCCTGAGCTAAAGTGGACTTGTCCATAGACCCATCTAGCATATCATATAATTTTACATATGACGTTGGACCTATTCATGGACCTATCCTAAGGACTGCAATCCTATTTATAGGATAAGTATTAGTTTGTTAACTTTTCATTCTTTGAATGAAGTTAATTAAATTTGTGTACAAGATTGTTGATGTTAGTTTGTCGAGAACTTATGGTTGCAGGGTGATATTCAGGTAAGAATTTTTTGTCGTGGGCATATAATAGAGATAGTGCATGCTCTAGCATTGCCTAATGATGAAAGAGTGATCTTGGATGCAATTTCTTTAAGGCATATTTTTGGCGACTACCCCTAATGTCATATGAGATGTGTATGATGATGATGAACTTAGTTGAGAGATGGGATTCAGATACTTGCACATTTTAGGTCTCTGTAGGGGAGATGATTGCCACACTAGAGGATGTGTGGTGAATTATGCAACTGCTCATAGTTGGATGGTGAGTGGTTTTACAAGATGTTGGTAGCCTAACCCATATTGCCCAGGCACATTTATATATGACATGACATGTTTAGGGGGAAAATTATGTTGATATGGATACTACCATTTTTTGTATCTGAGATTGTGTTGGTGAATGTTCTGTGGCTGCATAAATTCATCTACACCTTGCTCACATTGCTTATTGTTGTTGGCGGTGGGGTGGATATTTCTTACCATATGAATAAGGTTGTATGTGATGTTGAGGATCATGAGATGAGATTTTCTTTGGGTAGTACCATGTTTTCCCACTTATATAGGGATCTACAAAGGTTTATCATAAGGGGTTTTAGTGGAGATTTGGGGCCAATGACACTTCTTCATGGTTGGGTGTATGAGCATATTTCTATTATCTAGCATATGGGCACACCTCGTGGTGGATGGGCGCATCCAAAGATATACGTAGAGATATGGGTGGAGACAACTAGGGTTATGAGGGGTGGCACAATGGAGTGCCATCAAATATTAGATCTATTGATTCCCAGTAATATTATATGGTGACCTTATAGGGGGTTTGGTGGGTGGCCAGAGGATAAATTTTAGTTCAGACATATTTAAGTCAGTTGTTGGTTGCATGATCAGTGGCCAAACATGTATGAGTGGTTTCAGTTTGAGCATGTGACTCGACATTTTGACATCCCTCAAGATGTGCCCCCTGTGTCATACATATGGACTCAATCTTTTATGGATTGATAGTAAGAAGGTGATATGGTTTGTCCTATTCCAATGAACCTAACCCCTATCCCCTTAGCCAATGTTGACCTAGTCATTCAGACACCTAATAGTGATGATGTAAGTTTTAATCCTACTTATACATAATAATGGTCAGCTCGTAAGTGGTGTATTTTATTCCTAATAGTGGTGGATGCTCATGTAGACCAGGGTGGATTAGATGCAAGTGGTGTTGCCACAACTAATCCTTGGGTTCCACTTGTGAGTAAGAATATGTGCATTTTAGTGTTTGGTATATAGTTTTATTTACTATGATAATATTAACATGGATTTAATGTATTGATTTGATTTTTATAGGGTTTGATGATTATTGGCCGATTATCATAGAGATATTACTCCAAGTGCTCACACCCCATGTGTTGGGTGAGGCAATTCCTAGTGGATTGTTAGATTGAGTCTCAAATATTACGAGAGAGCATGATCCCTTGCTTGATCATGCAATGATAGTGACAATAACCTATGTTACATAATTTATGGGATATGGGGACATGGTGGTTTAACGAGATGACCTTATCATTGAGCATGATCAGTTGAGAGCCGAGCTCATGAGGTAACAAATTCCACCTCCAACTCCACCAACTGATCTAGGCCATAATGTTTTCTGAGAGGATGTGCAATTACAACGAGATCATGTGACACTATAGGGATGTGTGGCTATATATGAGGATCAAAATCTGAGGATTCAATCGTGCTCAAGATCATTGATAGTTGATAGTGGAGATTCTTCCTCACATAATTGATTTTTGGTATAGGGTGGTGACATAGTAATCAAGAGAAGTGGAGATGGACATGGTGATGAACCCATTAGTTATTGATGGCTTGACTATGTTATACTCTTATAATATATGGTTATATATATATATATATATATATATATATATATATATATATATATATATATATATATATATATATATATATATGGATTTGGTCTACTTGTTCTTATTTGAGACTTATGTGGATTATTAAATTTTACATATGCTTGTTAGGTATGATTTGTACTTTGTAGCTCATATAGCATTTTGATATTGTATATGTGTTTTGAGATTTAAGCTTTGTTATAATAATGCATGGGGTATTTTGAGTTTTGGTAAATGGAAATGTTAATATATTCAAAAAATAAATAGTTTATTTAAATTTACATTTCATGAATGTATTAAACTTAATTGTAAACTAGTGAGCAAGTGGATCATCTTGACAAAAATAGGTATTGTACACTATTCATAGTTTTCTTGCAATACTGTCTTTGTGGCTCTATAGTTATGTTTTCACTTGAAGTTATTAATTGTGGTACCTGTATTTGAGACTGTTATTTGGATATTACCTTATTATAGCTTTGATCTTCATTATGATTTTTTTTTTTGGTATCCAAATCGGATGCGTGTTATTATCATTGATCTTTATATCTTTATTGTTGATTCTATTACTCTGAAATGTGATAATCCCTTTATTGACAAGTTGTGTAATATTTTATCGTAATGCATAATAGTCATTATCTAGATGTCCATTAATTCCATGACAATTGAAAATTTATTTTCATTTTATATACTCATGACAATGTGGAGGATGATAATGATTAGGAGGGAGAATGATTAACTTTTCATACAACAATGTATTTAGAAAACCATGTGTTCAATATTTTAATCTATCAAAATAGAATAATGGCCTCCTATTGGGAGTAGGCTTATTAACTTTAGATAATGATTTGTAAACCATTTTATTTTCTTTATTGAGTACTTTGACTTGTTCTTCCTTGATAGGAACCATTTTGGTTGCTTCAACTACCATTTGAATGACTTGAAGTGAATTCTTTACTTTAAATGCCACAATTGGATTATTATTTATATGGATAATCGATTGCTTATTTGTAAATGATTTTGAATGAATAGCCTTTCTTGTTACATAATTTATCTCACATGCATATTTAAATGTATCCGTGTATAAGTTCTCAAAAGAGGTGAAAAGTGTATGCATGGCCCTTTATTTGAGTGGAGATAGAAGATATGTACTAAAGATAAACTATTTTTGAAATATAAGGGTTGATAAGTTACAGAGTGTAGAGTATTTTTGAACCACAAAATGTAGTCTTCAATGAGCTCATTGTGATATTTTCAAAAAAATTGTAAATGTTATAATGTGATCTTAGGTAACATGTGCTTATGATAATCAAATAAGAATGCATCCAATAACATTTTGACGTTGGACAAGAAACCATTGTGTAAACTATAGAACCAAACTAAAGATTCTCTTATAAGACTTATATGAAAATATTTAATTAAGATGCATCCCTCATTCCCCCAATCTCCAAAAGAAAGGGTTTATTTTGATAAATGATTATGAGGATCTCCAAGACCATCGAACAATGGCACTGTAGGCATAACAAAATATTTTGGATATGTATGTTCGAATACAATACGTGTAAAGGGTTGCCATGGGATAACATTATCTTTAATATTTGTATAACATGATTCAGTTTGTAAAGTGAGATCCTAAACTTTATTTTAGATCTCTCCAATGGCATGCATCATGGATATGATATGACTTATAGGAATAATAGTTGTTTGGAAAGACTCATTATGGGTTGTAAGTGATTATACGTTTTAAATTCTAGTATAAGAGGATCATGAAAATTATCATTACATGGTTGGGGATTAGATTCTAAGGCAACATTGGTGTAAAATTGAGGATCATGGCTTAGCTTATGATTTTGAACTTGGATGGGATTAGAATTATGATATTTATCTTTAGTAGGCTCTATAGAGAGAGAAGAATCTTCACAATTGGCATCTTTATGCATTTCACATTGAGTGGGACTATGTGGGGAGTCATTACATGATACATTATCATATATTTACTTTGTAAATATAGAACTATGTTATTATATTAGATTTTTAATTTACAGTCGTTTGCATCTTGTAATATTTTGAAAGAGGAAAATAAAGTAATTTCACTATTCATTGTATCCAAAGGAAGAGAGAGATTATCACTATATTTTATATAATTAACTGTGATTAAACAAAAATGTGTAATGTATGTATCTACATCATCTATCATTTCAAAAGAGAGAGAGGGAGTAGCACAATTATTTGTAACATTTGATATTTTTATGCAAGAGCTATGATTTTGTAATTTGTATTGATTAATGTGATGAAAAGCATGAGCCAAGTCAGAACATAAAGAAGGTATTATAATTAATGATTTTTTATATTCAAATCCTTTTGAGAGATTAAGGGAGATAATATATCCATTATCAATATGATCCTTTCGTTCTGCTTTTTGAAAAGAGGAATATAATTGAGGAATGGGTTGTGCAATTTTTACATTAGTTTGCTTAGTTTCAACTTCACTATTATAAAATTCATTTTCATTTTCATAATTGTAATGATATCTATCATAATAATAAGCTTTATTAACATCATAAATTGTACAAGTATGATCATTAGTCCATTCATGATCATAAGCATAAAGTGTAGCATTGCTAGAAAAAAATAAATCTAAAGGATGACCACCATTGGGCATTTCATATTTAGATACATATTGAGAATCCATTTTGGATTTGTTAACCCAAAATATAGTAAACATGAAAATTATCACATTCAGTGCTAAAAAATAACTAATAGTATAATGGAGACAAGGCTAATAATAGGTGCAACTAGGTAAAGTGTGTTTGATTTGTAGCTCTTAGATATACTAATCTCAGTCATAAATAGTGATTACAACCATGAAGGATCTATGTACAAAGGATTATATCATTCCCATAGCCACACTATCCCATATCATGGGGTACATTGAGATTAACCTAGGGTGAACCATTTACTTGTTATGTTGTGGAACCTATTTCCAAATTATATTGTATTTCAAATACTGTACATTTAAAATGTACTGTACACTCTTTATGTATTCTCGTTGGGGTTTGGGGGCGGCAGCCCCTAAATTTTTTTCTAGACACCCTTTATGGGAAACCATTTTGGGTTGACTTTGTCCATGGTTTTGGTACTCATTTTTTTGTAAAACCACTATGTTGATGTATTATGTATAGATGAATATTTAGTAGGTAATATATTATGAGAACAAGGGTTTGAGAAAGAAGAACATAGTGTGTGAGTTCAGGTGTGAATTCGGGAGAGTTTGTAGAGCATAGCTCCAAAGAATAATTATGTAAGGTAATTATGAGAAGACTTATCTGAGAGTGGATTATAATCTTGTGGGTTGTACTAAAATTTCAGCAAGTGTTTATTGGTGGATGTAGCCTGCATTGGGTGAACCATGTTAAATCTAGTCTTCTTGTTATGCATTTTATTTCTGTTCTTTATGCATCTCTTTTCATATCTATTATTATTGCAATTCTATGAAATTATTCCATGTCAATTTTTGATTTATTCCTAACATTACTGGTGCACTAAAAGAATAAATAGTCGAAGGCTTCCTATGTATGAAAACAAAGTTATATGTGTTTTCGATATACCATGATGTACATGAAAACTAAAATCCATAAATAGTGTTGTACAATGGCTTGAGTATTGGGGTAGTTCCCCTCACACCATGATGCAAGGAAAATTGCAAACATTTTTTCCATAATTATAAATTCTATAAGTTTTAAAATTATTGAAACATATTTTCTAGGAAAACAAAGCAAAATAAAAATAAAATCAAAAAATAAAGGCTCGAAGAAAAAGGTACGAGTTCACCAATATGTTTTACCCTATTTTTGATAGAACACTAAATATGGGATTTAATTAAGGTATTGTTTTAATTTTATTAGTTAGGTGTAAAAATATAAATATCATAATGTTAAAAATACATAATATTTAACTATTTTAATTTGGACAAGGATGTTAAATATAGAAACTACTATTTTTGGAAAACACTAGGAAGGAACAATACTTATCTCACACATGGATACCAGTTTAATGTTTTAAATTTTTTATTGTAAATACCAAAAAGGGATGTGATTGTGTAGGTTAGTATTAGGCAAAGAATTTAAAAAGGAATTTAGATAGGTCTGTTGTAAGTGAATAGTGATGTAATGCACCTAAGTTTATTGACTATAAACTTGTCCTAGTTGACTATGTCAGGATATAATTAGAAATAAACAAAGAAATTGAGATATGAAGGTGAAAAATCAAAAGTATAAGAAAAAAATAATTCTAAACATCAGTGGAGTAGGAGAACAAAGGTGTAGTATGCTCGAATCTATTAATCACATGCTTGTCCCAATTGACTGTGACATAAAAATGATTATTTCACAACTTGCGCCTACATAAATAAAGGCCATGGACATGTTTATAAATATATAATATCACACAAAGTACATAAAATAATAGAAACCCTAGCTTCTTGCAAAAAAACAAATTGGAATCAAATGGGGAGCGGGGGGGGGGATCAAATGGAAGGGATTGATTTAGACTAACCTTTGTCAATCTTCATTGAAAGACCAAATGTTGCACTACATTACCAATACTATGATGTGGGATCAAAATCAAACGTAGTTATGCCACTTACGTGTGTGTGTTTAATGATGAGAAATAAACTAGATTTTATTTCTCCTATTTTACCCTTGGCATAAATAGGCAATTGAAGATTCCACTTTGAATGTTGTTTCAACAAACCTATGGATACAACATGAAATTTTTGAATAGCTTTTGAGAGTGAGAAGAACTGTGTTTAATGCCTTAGAGGAACCTTGTATTTATAGATGTTTTGAATTTTAATTTTGGACCTATTGGTGTATAAAAACTAACTAAAGATAAGACATAATGGTAAATATAAGAATAAAATGAAATGTGCCCTTGAAAAAGTCCTAAAAAATATGATTGGACAAGTCTGCACCAAATGGATAGAGTTGAATACTGCCCTATCCAATTATTGTGAACTTTGCCATAAGGAAAAAAAACTAAGATTAGGGATCCTCTTGGCAAAGTGGAAAGGTAAATAACTAATAGACGAAATTACCAATCAGAAATAGACAAAGACTCAAATAAAATACACTAACTAATGCCTCATTTGCTATTAATAGTTTTAGCATACAAAGTTGAAATAAATGACATAAAGATGAGCTTGTACAAAATTTGCGTGTTTATCGGAATCTCAATGTGATTGAGACATTCCCAAAAATGAAGAACATGATAAAACATACACCAGATAAAATTAGCTAATTTGAGCTCGAGATTGGCATTCAAAATCTTTTTTAAGTCTTGCAAAATATGTTATGGGCAAGGAATTTGGATTCTGTGACTTATTGAATTTTCCCAAAGCCAAAGAAAATGGACTCATAATCTAAAATAATTGTTTAGAGAGTAATATCATACGGCAGTATTTTAATTCCATGTCCAATCCTTCCCTAATCAAGTGTAGAGTGTGAACCCATCTTATGAAGCATGACATTTTTTTATCAATAGTTGAATATACAAAATAAAAGATACGATTGTATTTAGTAGCTTATGTTTGGTTTTCAAATATTTATCATGAGAGGAATCTTATGTATTTTTTCATTTTTTAATTCATTAATTAATATATTGATGAGTTCCAATTAAACAAAAGGAGTCATTGCTACTTGTACACCGAAGAGCTTACCAACATGCCAAAGTGTTATACATGGCTGTCTGATTATAATAATAAAAAGTTTCACACATTTTTGGCTTACAAGTTGAAAAATATAACTTTGTCACACCCTTCTCACATATGTAAGGATAATTAACACTTAAATAATGTCGATAACATAAAAAATGCACATAATAAATCACACCTTGGAAGCACACCGAAGATGGAATTCACATCAAGTGTGAAAATGACATACACTAATACTCCTTTAAAGTTCAAGTTAGCTGATGTGGTAAAATAGAAAAATCCTAGGGTCAAAGTATGGGTCTTGACAACTAGGCTTGATTAGGTACCCATGTACAATAATAATATAAAAAAAAATGAATCTGTTGATGTAGATGACTGCCAAATATGATAAAGCCTCCAATAGAATGATAGTTTTCCATCTGAGTGAAATGCATAGTGAAAACCAAATAGGGTTGGCTCATAATTTTTTTTGAATTTTTAAAACCCTAGCAGGGTTGGCTTGATTATAGTTATGGCATTAAAAAAATACATAGTAATTTTTAAAACCATAGAATGGTTAACATAAACACTCTCTAGTACGAAAAAACAAATTACCTCTGCATCTACTAGGAATAATCACAAGATACATAACACACTCGATTAATCAAGGAAGCATTAGTATTACACAACACCCTTTGTAATGTTAACTAGGGAGTGGAGATAAAAAAAACTATGAATATCTCCTCAAAGGTGTCAATGTGGTAGGGGTGCATAAAAATTACTAAAAGTGAGAGTTCCCAATATGCCACATGAATGTATTTTGAAACTAGGATGTGAAAAGGGAGTGTGATAAAGCACATGCACAAATGAAAGTAGAAAAAACTATAAAACCTCCCATGGCACTTTATAATTCAGTGCATGTACAAAATATATTTGAATAATCCAACTAAACACTATATAAAACACTACAAAATGATCCCCTTTAAAAACAAGGTGACATATATAATCAATGTTAAGTAATATGATTCATAATTTACAAAATGGACCATTATAATTAAATAATTTTAAGGCTAAGTCAACATCAAAATAATTATGTTATAGTTGCAAAGAGCATGAAAAAATACGCACTTTCAAAAAAATAGCTTGTGAATTCAAGCTACTAGTTAAACATTATGGCCTCTAGAAGCTCCAAAGTACATGATCTGATCAACAAATTAGAAAAAACTTGTAAATTTCAAAATTTTAGGTTATAAAAATAAAAAATTAACATACCACTTTTTACATTTCAAAAAAATAGCCAAGATGAAAAAATAAATCACCTCTATAGGCTTTGTGGATCACAAGTTATGAGCCATGGAAGTACATAACTTCAAAAACTAGGCCCAATGATATAGGGTTAGCCCTTGGGTGTTAAATTCTCCCAACAATGATCACATGGCAAACTTGGGTTGTTGCTATAGTAAAGCAATAGTGGTTATCCACTGGTAGTTAAATGTAATGATCACATAATGAGCTCTGTGTAGAAGTTAGCAAGTAGGCAATTAGTGTGAGCTCTTTGGTACTTCATCACACATAACAACAACTTCAAATGCACATGAGAAATTTTATTAAAGCTTTCAAAGAGAGGAATATGATGGTATGAGCCATGATCCATGTTTTTTTAAAACAAGGGCAAAAAATCCACTGTCATCTCTACTACTCCTTGCTTGACCCACAAATATGAACTTTTAAAATTTTATATAAAAATCATCAGAAGTTTCAAAAAAATAGATTTAAAAAAAAATTGTATTATTCATAGTAGAATCAAAATTTCTAGATTTTGCCAATAATTAGGAAAACCCAAAAATGACCCTAAAATAATAGTTTTAGCACAAACAAAAAAAATACCCTTTAAGTATTTTTGAAAACCCACAACATGGACTGGTTCAAAACCTGATCAAGGGCTTGGAAAGAAACATGGGAATATTGAGATTGATGAACATGCCGAAATCCACAACTCAAAATGTTTCCCAAGGAAATTTTAGACCTACTAAAAATACTACTGAAAAACATAGAAATCTCTTCATAAAAGTTGTTTCCGATTCAGTTATGTAACCAATTATACAAATAACTCTAAAGAAAATTGGATCATAGACAATTACAAGATGGAGATCGCAGATTTGACTATGATACCATATATGAATTTTGGAGGGCCCAAGAAAAGTCTTCAATGAATATCCATCCATAACAGTGCTCAAATCATAGAAAGAGATTCACCAACAAAGAACACATTGTATTAGACTAACTGAATATGCAATGTACACGTGTATAACCAATAATAATTGTACCAAAACAAAACTCTCTAATATACTACATCTTCACTAGCTCTGAAGATTACTCTAAGCTCTAATATAACTTTCCACAAGGACAAAGGGTCATTGTATAATAAAATAAAGAGGTTAGTGAGATATTGTTATTGGTTGAGTGAAAGGTGGGATCATTATAAAAGTTACAACTCACCTTTCTCACACATGTGAAGATAACTACCACTTAAATGATTTTGTCCACATAAAAGTCACATCTTGGTAACACATCATGTAAGGTGGACTTCACATCAAGTAACAAAATGACACACACTAACAAGGCGTGAGCAAACATAACTAAGGATTTGATAATTCACTTTTGGTCAACTATCATCAATTATATGGAGTATTGTGCTTGTTGATTTGGTCACCTCTTGTACACAAGTAAATTTGAATTCTTATACTAAATTGCTAAACTAATGGATTTTAAATAAGTAAAATTTAAACATCAAATTTTAGATAAAATTTTTGTACAATTATTTTATAATAAATGTTTATAACCATTTATTATGATCCTTTATTAAAATATTATATTTGTTGACAACAACCAAAAACCCAATTATAATTTATTTTTAATATGAATTATTGAACCTAAAGTTATAATAAAAGGTATTGCATTTGATGATGGGTTTTGTAAAAAAGACTAAAACTTGGAATGTTAAGATTTAAATTTACTTACTGAGTTGATGCTAAATATTCTCAAAGTTTATTGTTTAGTAATTTTTTCATTGTAAAATAGGATGCAACGTATTTATTGTAATTTATTAAGTTTAATCATTTTTGACAATCATCCCTTCTTATGACAAAAGGTCGAAGAGATTTTATTAAAAATAAAAATAAAAATAAAGGCAAGATAATCAAATAGTGGCCAATTGAACGTCACTTCCTTTATACTGGAGCTCCACGTCAAAGACCTAAAAAATTATCTTTCAGAGAGAGGAGAGGAATTCCATGCAATCATTATGGTGTGCATGACAATATGAAAGCACATCCTCATTGTTCATCGAAAACTATAACAATTTTCACATATATTATAAATACTATAATGATAGTATTAGAATAGTATTTTTTATAAAAAGAGTATAATCTTCGAGGGATTGAGATAAATTATGCATATGTATCATCTTCCATTCCCAAAAAAAAAAAAAATTTATCAAAACAAAAAAATTAAAAGACACACAAGGTTAGGAAATAAATGATCCTACCTTTGAATGATAATATCGAAATGCTTAGAAGATGGATTCTGTCTAGGTGGAAAGTCAAAGGTAGTGTTTCAATCACAGCCATGGCTAGAGGTCTATTCCTTTTTATATTTACGAACAGGGAGGACATGATCGCTACCCTTGTTGGAGGTCCTTGGTTGTTTGGACCACATTCTCTAGCCTTATGCTCGTGGAAACTAGGATTTGTTCCTAATTCAGACCTCAATAAGACAGCACCTGCTTGGGTAAGGTTACCAGGATTCCCTTTGGAATTCTGAGATGAAAAAATCTTCATAGCCATTGGCAATTCTATTGGTCAATATGTCACCTCAGATCATATAACCAGAACTAAGTCCAGATGTGTGTTTGCTAAACTCTGTGTTAATGTTGAAATAAATAAGACTCTCCCTACGTCCATTGAGCTTAACTCTAAATATGGAACCTGGACTCAGCCAATTACTTATGAGAATGCTACCACTTTCTATCAAATATGTAAGAGGAAGGGACATCTAATGACACAATGCAAAGTGAAGCAAAGGGGGATGAAAGAAGATTCCCATAATGTAGAGGAGGAGCAAGCGAACAACAAGTAGGAAATAGAGAATAATGTGGAAATTCTTGACAATACAGGAAAAGGAGAGGAGGGGAATGGAAAGGAGGCTACCCCTAGTAGTGAATGTGAAGTTGTCCCAAAGAAAAATATAGGATTAGATGATAGTCAAAAGGCTACAGAAGAAGGAGAGGAGGAGAAGAGAAAGGAGGATATCATCAGTAGTGAGGGAAAAGAGGTCCCAAAGGAGAATATAGTATCTGACGACAGTCACAAGGCCACATTTAACACAGTCTACACTTTAGAAAAATAGACTAATATGTTTAAGGGGCAGGAGGGGACCTTTTGCTAAAGGAAGTCAATGAAGATGACACAATTTCAAGGATTGGACAGGAAGAAGTAACACTTGAAAGTCGCACTCAACAAGTACCAGATCCACAGTCAAATACAGACTTTTTCTATGATCTAGAAGATGGAGGCCATGTAGGAAACTACTTGGCAACAGGGGCAGTAGAACAAGATGGCATCAATGAACAGGAAGAATGGGTTACCCCAAAGAAAAAGATCTGGAAAGGTAAAAAATATGCAGATGTTGGTACTGAGCCCAAACAAGGGAGGCCAACCCTAAGGGAAACAAGACAATGAGAGATTGCTAGGGAGATTGCCAGTGGAAAATAGAAAACACTGGAGTCCCAACCCTCCAAACTCTCTAAATGAGAATATTATCATGGAATTTGAGGGGCTTTAACAGTCCCTCAAAGCAGTTTGAGGTTAAAAATTGCATTTTAGATAATAAACTAGATATTCTATTACTCCAAGAAGTCAAGATGAAAGAGGAGAATTTTGCAAAAATTGCTGACTATATATGGCCTAAGGTAGCTTTTTGTATTAGTCCTGATGAAGGGGCTTCAGGAGGGATTGTCACTATGTGGAATAGTGCTAAAATCCAAGGATCTCTTATGGCCCATCATAAGCACTTTTTGATTACCAATTTTTCCATGAATTCCTTGAACTGGATGTTGGTAAATGTTTATGCACCGGATAACAGAGCTTTGAGACAGAAATTATGGATAGATTTGAGTAGCTATAGGAATAATCCTCAGAATTATAAATGGATGTTAGCCAGAGATTTTAACACACCTTTATACCCTTCTGAAAAATAGGGTGGAATTATTGATTACTCGGACAACATGTTCGACTTTGCTAAATTCATCAATGATTGGGGATTATTGGACATAGAGCTACAAAACCAAAATTTTACTTGGAAAAATAGAAAAAGAGGAGATCAAATGATTCAGGTTAAATTAGATAGATTTCTAATATCAAGCAACTGGAATGATTATTAGAATATGCAGGCGCAGGCTCTACCCAGAACCATGTTTGACCACTGCCTGATTATCCTCAATTGGAGAGATCAGGGACATCACGGACCTCCTCCATTCCGTTTTGAAGCTATGTGGATTAAACACAAAGGTTTTAGACAAATGGTGGCTCAATGGTGGAATATTCCCATTCAAGGTACTCCCATGTTTAGAATAGTCAAGAAACTCCAGCACATTAAATAAGAAGTTTATGGCTGGAATAAATACAGTTTTGGGCAGGTTTTCCAGCAGAAGAAAAATATAATGGGAAAAATCAAGGCTATTCAACAACTGATTGATCAAGGGGATGACTCTGAGGGCACCTTAGAAGAAGAGAACAGTCTGTCTTTAGAATGGAAGAATCTGATGGAAAGGGAAGAGGTTTTTTGGAAACAAAAATTTCGTGTTCAATGGCTCAAAGAGGGTGATACGAACACTGCTTTTTTTCATCTCTCAGCTATGAAACATAGAAAAGCCAACTCAATAACTAAGCTTGTCCTAGATAATGGAGACATTATTACTGAGGATAAAGAAATAGGGGATCAAGCCAGGGTGTTCTTTCAAAATCTGCTTACAGAAGAAAACAATAATGATAGAATTGATAGATCTATGAGTCAATTCATTGATAAAATCCCCTGTTTGATAACAAAAGAAGACAATCTAGAAATGTTAAAGCCTATATCTGATAAAGAAGTACATGTTATTTTATTCTCCATGGGCGCTTTTAAAGCCCTGGGTCCTGATTGTTAGGGTGTGGAGCTAAAAGCATCACCTAAGGCAAATAGGAGGTTTTCAAAGCTTGACAGTTGCCGGCGTCGGCAGGCCAAAACCGACGTCGGTCAGGGGACAGTGCAAGGGAAATCAGCATCGGCAGGAGATCAGATAGCGTCGGTCACCTCCAGTTAGGCAGGGACCGACGTCGGTTGCCTGTGGCGGTCAGAACTGCTATTGACGAATAGTCAGTTAAGTGAACATGTTATTTGCATGATGAAGACCAGTTCTAGTCTTGAGCCGCAAGTCTAATTAGTGTATGCATGAGATCTATCTAATAGACTCATGGGCTGTATTGTTAAGTGTAGAACTTGTAGAATCCAAGTGTGGAGCTTGGAGAGTTCTTCCCATGGTGGAATCAAGTAGGATTCCCCATGTATGTAAGATCAGGTTTGATATGCAGGGTGTTGCAGGATCATGGAGGAGATCTACATGTGATAAGTAAGATCAGGTTGGTCTACAGGGATGTGTGTATGCGAGGGTCAGAACAGGATCGACGGGGGAGCAAGATCAAGGTGACAACAATACATCAGGAGTAGGATCATGGTGAGATCTACTTGGAGTACCGGTTCGTACTTGGTTGTACTGGATGTACAATGAGGTGAACAACAGCTTGTGTTAGTTGTTAGTTGTGACCTATGAGAGAAGATTACTTGGAGCCCTTGAGGAGGAAGCCTCACAGAGGTGGAAGAAGAGTGTGATCTCTTTATTGTAATTTTCTTTGTAATGAGTTGAATACAATTGTGTGTTGCCTCTCATATTCTGTGTGTTTTCTCATTGATAGTTATTTGTTCTTCTGGTTATTTTTGCATGTTTAAGTTGCTTATACAATGGTAATCATGTGTGCTCTTAATTCTGACAAGTTGTGTCAGAGCTTTGGGGAACTTAGGTCCTATCAAATTTTAGGAACACTACTTTTTTTCATCTCTCAGCTATGAAACATAGAAAAGCCAACTCAATAACTAAGCTTGTCCTAGATAATGGAGACATTATTACTGAGGATAAAGAAATAGGGGAGCAAGCCAGGGTGTTCTTTCAAAATCTGCTTACAGAAGAAAACAATAATGATAGAATTGATAGATCTATGAGTCAATTCATTGATAAAATCCCCTGTTTGATAACAGAAGAAGACAATCTAGAAATGTTAAATCCTGTATCTAATAAAGAAGTACATGTTATTTTATTCTCCATGGGCACTTTTAAAGCCCTGGGTCCTGATGGCTTTCCTCCTATATTCTTTCAAGAATATTGGGAGATTGTTGGAGTGGACCTCACAGCTGTAGTTCATGATTTTTTTAGATCTGGAAAACTTTTGAAACAAGTCAATAATACCTTCATTGTACTTGTTGCTAAAAAATCTCAACCTTTACAGCTTGCTGATTTCAGACCCATTAGCTTATGCAACACTGTTTATAAGATATGTACTAAACTACTAGTTTTGAGAATTCAACCCTTGCTTGACAAAATTATTTCTCCTACTCAAAAATGTTTCATCCCGGGAAGACAGATTCTTGATGCTGTGATCACCACACATGAGACTCTCCATTCCATGGATAAGAGCAGAATCCCTGGGATGGCCCTCAGGCTTGATATATCCAAAGCTTATGATAGAGTCTCATGGACTTTTCTATTCCAAGTGATTAGAAAATTTGGGTTTAATGATAAATTATCTTGCTTATTATGGAATGCGGTCTCTTCTACTAAATTCTCAGTGTTGGTTAATGGTGTTCCTAGAGGGTTTTTCTCCTCCTCGAGAGGAATTCATCAGGGAGACCCTCTCTCCCCATACCTATTCATCATTATGGCTGAGGCACTGGGAAGATACATACAAGTTGATATAGTTTCAAAAAAGCTAGTAGGCATCAAACCTGCCTCTTCCCTTCATCCTATGGTTATACAGCAGTTTGTGGATGATACCATCTTATTTGGTATCTCATCGGTGATCGAAGCTAGAATATGGAAGAATATACTTAATGATTATGCCAGAGACTCGGGACAAAGAATAAATTTCCAGAAAAGCAATGTGTACTTCTTCAACACTCCCAATGAACTTAGACATATAATCATTGATATCTTAGATTGTGTTGAGGCTGGCCTACCAGCTACCTACCTAGGTCTCCCACTCTTAGTCAAAGAGGTATCTTCAGGTTTTTGGAATGGTATTGTGGAACGTACACAGAGGAAACTTCTTGGGT
This sequence comes from Torreya grandis, assembly GCA_037957365.1. Taxonomy (NCBI): domain Eukaryota; kingdom Viridiplantae; phylum Streptophyta; class Pinopsida; order Cupressales; family Taxaceae; genus Torreya; species Torreya grandis. Next base: position 1,266,156 of record JARHVA010005172.1, on the reverse strand, counting down.
GGAAGGGGAAACTACTCAGTAGTGCGGGTAAGCTGCAACTTCTTCAAACATCCTTGCAAGGTATTCCTACTTACTTCATGTCTCTTTTTAAAATTCCTACGTATTTTTCTGAAAAGATGGAATAGATCCAAAGGAAATTTTTATGGACGGGAGTGGAAGACAAACAGAGAATGTCTATAGTCAGATGGGAAAAAGTGTGTCTCCCAAAATCTCATGGTGGACTTAATATAAGATCCATCAGGAAAATGAATAAAGCCCTCCTCTCAAAAGTTAGTTGGAATCTGATTCACAACAACAGTGAGTGGGGGGAAATAATGTATGCCAAATACATGCATAGCATTGATGATTCCAACTTTCTTCAATAGGCGGGATTACCCCAGGGGTCTGTGATATGGAATAAAATGCTAAAAAGTAGAAGTCTTCTCAAACAGGGAATTAGGTGGAAGCTTGTAAATGGCTGGCAGATTAAATTATGGGAGGATAATTGGTTAAGGGACAAGCCTCTCATCTCCCAAGGAAACTATGGAGAAATTATAGGCCTGACTACTCAGTTCTTTGGTGATAGGGTTAGTGATTATATGGAAAATAACAATGGGATAAGGAGCTGGAAAAACCTTTTGGATTGTTGTGTGCACAGGCCTGAGCTTATCCCAAGAATTCGAGAGATCCAGCAATTTGTTCAAGAGATCAAAATCCCGCTCTTCCCTCAAGATGATGAACAATACTGGTGGCCAGATAAGAATGGATCGTTCTCTGTCAAATCTGCCTATCATCTACTTACACCTGAAGCTCAGAATAAGGAGGTATGGAAAAAGGTTTGGAATCATAAACTCATTCCAAAGATTAACTTATTTTGGTGGGTTGCTGGCCATAACAAAATCCTTACTCAGGACAACCTTCAAAAGAGGGGGTTTACTTTGGTCAACAGATGTTTTCTGTGTGGTTCTAGAGAGGAATCAGTTTCACACCTATTCATACACTATGAGTTTACTCGAGATTTATGGGGCAAAATACTTAACAACTTTGGCATTGAATAGTTTGCAATTCTGACCTTAAAGAAGTAATTCTCAGCTGGAACTCAACCTTCACACATCCCTGGATTAAGGAACTATGGAAGAAAGCTCTACCATGCTTGAGTTGGACTTTATGGAAAGAGCGAAATCACATAATTTTCAAGGACACTGCTAGAAATGTTGCTCAGGGGTTTAACTCCTTTGCTAGGACCATCTTGGAAAGTGTTACAACAGCTCATAAAAGTGTTGTAGAGAAACCCCTATCTGAATTTGAAAGTCAAATTGCTGCCAAATGGAAGGTTTTAAACCTTATCCCTGGGCATGATAATTCCAAAATTCTTCAAAGACTTCATATTAAATGGATACCACCTAAACCCAACTGGATGAAACTCAATTTTGATGGGGCATCCAAGTTGAGTGGTAAAGCAAGTGGAGGAGGAATAATAAGAAATGAAAAAGGAGGGATGTATGATGTCTATGCTAGTGGCATGGGTTGCCAAAGCAATAACTATGTTGAAGCTATGGCCTTACTTTGGGGATTAAAGTTAGCTATATCCCTAGGAATTAGAAATTTGAATATTCAAGGAGATTCTAAGTTGATCATAGATTCCGTTAATAAAGCATCTAACATTGGTATCCATCTAAAAGACATCATTACATACATCCAATTTCTTTTACAAAAGTTTTCCGAAGTTGAGATTACCCACACCTATAGAGAAGGTAACAGGGTCGTTGATGCTTGTGCCAACCTTGGTCAACAATTCTCAGGATGGAGGGTATGGCGACAAGGGGCTCATATACCCCCAAACATTAGAGAGATCATTCAGAAGGAGATGACGGAGCATGAATGATGCACATTGATGACGAAGATAGCTTTCGAAGGCAGTCCACATGGAGAAGGCCATTGCGGATCATGGAAGCGGTGGGTAATCTAGGGAATGCTGACAATGCAGACAATGAGAATATTAAGGATCTTGTTAATTCTATAGTTATGTAGTTTCGTCCCTCCTGACTCTGGGCTTTCCAGTGTTTTGTTTTGCTTCTGACTTTATTTCTCAGTTGTGCCGTTGGTTCGGTGCTGGCATCTTTTGTTTGCCAGCCTTCTTGTCTTTTTTGACTGTATAGGGTTCAGCCCCTGGTTTGCCGCCTTAATTAATTAAAAAAAACCAAATAATCCTCTTCCCACAAAACAACCTAGCCTTTAAAAATTTAAAACCCCTTTCACAGAGCAAACCCATCACAATTAAACATAGCTATCTACCTCGTAGTACCTTATCTAAGAAATGAGAGAAAAGGAAACCATTATTTTGCACACACGTAGTTAATGCAAGAAATCAATCCTCTCTTTTCAATTAAAAAAAAGAGAAAATTCAGTCTTCTTGGCCCTTAACTCACATCCATCACCCCTAAATCCATTACCATGTGTTTACCTTAACTTTAGTTTTTCATAAAATAGGGGAAAAAATTTCAACTAAGTAGATATAAACATATCCAATAGAAATATAGAATTAAGAACCTATTTAAATTGGTTAAATAAGGAAACAATTTCAAATTTTGTAAACATAAGTTAAATAAATTTAATGAATTGTAAAATACATTAAGAAACTCTTTCTGTATTATAATTACATTGATTGTATTTGGGTAGATGTATGATAATGAGGGATTAAAGGAGGGTTCAAAGCAACTTTTTTTTTATAATTGAATTTGGAAAGAGTTTTAGAGATATTTAGAAAGAGAATTTAACAATAACGTAAGAACATGAATCGTGACATTTTGAATGTAGTTTTTAAATATATAATTTTTTTCAATATTCATATAATAAAAGTGTGCAAAATCAATGCAATTATGACAATAGATTGACATTTATTGGTGAAAAGTTAAAGAGATTGCATATGTATGAACACACTTTTTTTGAGTACACGAATGAATTGTTGTATGAAATTTCATATATGTATAGATGAAATGTCGAATATCGATTAGGATATTTTTTATTAATTTTTTAATAAATATATATTTTTAAATAATTTTACAAGTTAGGATAGTTAGAAAATTAGAACTGCAAGTGTACGAACACATGTTTTTTACCTTATCTTCATGAAAACAATTTTTTGAAAAGCATATCCAATGGTGCGTATATTGGTCAGGTATATTTTTTATAAAATTGTGATTAACAGTCAAAATTTTATAAAGGTATAATTTTTATAAAATTTTGATTAACAGTCAAAATTTTAAATAATTAATAATTAAAAATAATATTTTAACACACACACACATACATATTCAAAAATTATTCTTTCCCCTCTACAAACCCATTTAATTTTTTTTTAAATAATAAAATTTCTCTAATCAGATATGTTGAAAAAAATGAAAAAGACTCCTAAATTTATAAAAAATCATGTGGGTTGCTTCCTGACTGGTTATAGGTTAGATTTGGACCTTCCCATGCCTAAACCCAAAGCACTTTTGGAGGGAAAGTGGAGAACTCAAATATTTAAATGGTCAAAGGACGTACACCCTTTTTAAGATGCTAAAGACTCAATGAATTCATTTGCCCATTTAGACCTACTCCAAATTAGGGCATGTGTGCTTTATAAAACGACCTTCACAATTCAAAGTTCATGAATTTATTTTGTTTGCCCACGAAATTCACTCATTAATTTTGTATTTTACAGACTTCAAACTAGTTTTTCTACTGGCACTCTGTAAATTCTGTAAATTCTCCATTTTCTTTTTCTCTTCTACTATAAATTCTTCAATTTTTACTCTAGGCCTGAACTTATTTGCGTAAAGATAAATAATGGGGTTGGGTCATCACCGTAAAAGACCAATTAAAGAGTTAACAATTGAGGAAGTTGAAGTCAAGATAGAAATAGAAAGAAAAAGATAACAAAATAGGAGAGCATCCATAAGAGCTTCTACACAAGGTGAAGGTACTTCCTCCACACCAAGTAATATTTTAAATGAAATTAACATGTCCAATTCCATAAAATTTAATTTATATGTCTTCAAATGAGATAAGAGATTTTACTAAATCCTTGTTGCATGATGAAATTTAAAACATAGAACATCTAACTAATAAATTTGCATTAAATGATGGAACACATGAAGAAACACAATCTAATGAAATATCCATCCATAATGAAGTTTTTGAACATGATAATCAGCATCATATAATGACCTCAATTCATCTATCTCCTAATGAATAGGAATTCACTTCACTGTAGTGTATAATGTACCTAGCCAACACTCTAAAAATCCTTTCTATGGTTGAAGTGGTAACACTATCCAATTTAATACAAAATATAACTCCTAGACCCACACTTCCAAGGATAATGCAACGCACACCAAGGTATATGGTTGAAATATATTAGCTAATAATATAACATATGGAAGGTAAAATGTTAAAAAGACAAGTTCAATGTCACGTTCAACATGTATGGGGCTAGAGTTTGAGAATAAAATTTGTTCCCAAAATCCGTCACTCATTTTTGGGGACAACATATCAACTATTTTGGTCCTGCAGGCCAAAATTCTCTCTTCCCTTCTCAAAAAATGTTCTGAGTATTCAAATTCTTCAATTATTCAAGCTTTTTCAGCTAAGGGACTCACAGGTTCAATAGGCAGGGTTTCTCAGAAAGAAGTTCCAACACTTAGGCATTTTCAAGGTTGGTTCAATGCCGAGGTTCAATCAAAAGATTCATCGACGGGCTTCAAACAAAATATTGAATCATTGAACCATTGAACCCCACCTCCAAAGGTTCAAAGGTTCAATGGGTTCAAAGGATCAATGACATCGGCAAACTTAAAGAGTTAACCTCTTCAACAAGTTTAAAGTTCAACTGTTTCAGAAAGTTCAACTGTTTCGGAAAGTTCAAACGGCTTCGAAAGACTTAATGAAAAGAAGACTCTGAAGAAGAAAGATTAAATCATTGAACCTTGAACCAAAATTGTTCAAAGGTTCAAGAAAGCTCCAAGCGAAGGAAGGAAGTGGAAGATTCCAGAGACAAGTTCAAAGAATTGGTTCAATCGAATGGTTTAAAGCAATTGGTTCAAGCGGTCAATTGGATGAGCAGAACACAGTATTAAACCATTGAACCGTTGAACCGTTGAACCATTGTTGGTTCAATCGGTCGGTTCAATTAAAAGGAACACAAGGATATCTTTCAAAAAAAAATTGTGACAAAATTTCACAAGAGAAATCCTTCAGACAAAATGTCTGAAGGAATTCCTTTGGACATTTTGTCTGAAGGGATGATGAAAGGCCAGACAAAAAGTGGCAAAGGCAGAGGAAAGATTTTTTTCAGACAAAATGTCTGAAGGAATTCCTTCAGACATTTTGTCCGAAGGATTTGAAGAACAAGACCAGTTGAAGGACCCCGAAGGGCAAGTACCCTTGCAGAGGACTCTCGACGACCACAAAATGGACCATTCTCAAGGCCCAAAGGGACACCTTCCCTTCAGGGGGTTCCAAAGATAGAAAGCCAAAATAATTTCCAAGTTCCAAGAAAAGGATCCAGAAACTTCAAAGGAACAAAATATTTCAGGAAAGAGAATGCACCGTTGAACTTTGAACCAAAATGGTTCAAAGGTTCAAGGAAGCTTTGAGTGAAGGAAGGAAGCCTAAGATTCCAGAGACAAGTTCGAAGAGATGGTTCAACCAAAGAGGAAAGAAAGTGATTGAACCAAAGGAGGAACTGCACCAAGGAGCCAATAGGAGCGACTACACCAAGGAGCCGATAGGACCGCCTGAACCATTGAACCATTGAACTCTCATGGTTCAAAGGTTCAAGGTTCAATGTGGTTCAAATGACCAGCAACTATTGACGTCCCCGTAGATTTCAAATTCAAGGTAATGAAATGTCCATTTATTTTCAAATATGGCATTAAACCTGAAGAATAAAACTTAGCGAATAGCTAAAGAAAGAAGCCAAAAGAGCCTGTTGAAGGTAAGAAGATAGCTCAAGAGCTCAAATTACAATAGGAAAGAGGGAAAGCTACAGGAGATACTAAAATATCTATAGGGGAATTATTCCAGTAGGTGGAACAATGCACCAAGTAGACATCTGAGTGCGTAAACATTAAAAGGCACAGCCTATTTTTCTTCCTTTGAATAAAAGTGAGTGGACAGTCACGTACATATCTGGAGACAGATCAGATGTGATGAACCTCCTACAGCAATTTACCTCTTACAACAGATTTAATCAAAATATGCCAAAATAAAATAACTCTTACCAATAACAGAAACACAGAAAGCTTATATTGATCGCAGGCCTCTTCGAGGGGGCAACCTCCTTTGAGCAAGCTCAATACAATGAATTCGTGGATGCCTTTATTCGGCCTTAACACTTACTTATATACTAACTCTATTCTAACAACTACTACTTCCCCTTGTATGTGGGATAATTCGAATAAGCTCTAAGGGACGACTTACAAAGCATATGCGTCCATAGCAATTAAGCACGGGTTCCTAACATCCCCTCCCTCTTAAAAAAAAAGCTTTGCCCTCAAAGCTTCAAATGTGGGAATTGTTGTTGAATCTGGAAGAGTGGTTCCCATGTTGCATCTTCTGGTTGCATGCCGTGCCATTGGATTAAGACCTCTGTGATGGAGCGGGATCGAAGTTGGCGGGTGCGCCTGTCCAAGATTGCTTCGGGCTCGAGAAGGATGGAGCCTTCGTTATCAAGTGCTGGTAAAGTTGTCTGCACTCGGATGTTGGATCCAAGAACTTGTTTCAAACATGAGACATGAAAGACGGGGTGAACTTGGGAGGAAGGTGGAAGCTCTAACTTGTAAGCAACTGACCCAATCTTTTGAATAACCTTATATGGCCCATAAAACTTTGGAGCAAGCTTTTGGTGCCCTTTTTGTTTTAGTGATGATTGCTTGTATGGCTGTAGACGAAGAAAGACCATATCACCAGGTTGAAAGGTACGCTCAGAGCGGTGTTGATCAGCTTGCTGCTTCATTCGGTTTTGGGCCATGTGGAGATTGTTTCGCAAGGTGCGGAGAATCTGATCCCAGTTTCGGAGAGTAGTGTCAACTGCCTGAACTGGTGAGCTACCAGGATGATATGGAAGAAGTGGTGGCGGTGCTTGACCATAAACTGCCTCATAGGGAGTCATTTTGGTGGAAGAGTGGTATGAGGTATTGTACCACCATTCAGCTAGGGGAAGCCACTTGGCCCATTGATGTTGTTGTTCTGAAGCAAAACAACGAAGGAAGGTCTCCAAGCATTTGTTGACGATTTCTGTCTGGCCATCTGTTTGTGGGTGGTACCCAGAGCTCATTTTCAATTGTGTGCCTGTGCGACGAAATAGTTCCGTCCAAAAATGGCTAGTGAAAGTGGCATCACGATCTGAGACAATTGAAGAAGGAATGCCATGAAGACGGAAGATCTGATCCAAGAAAACCTGTGCAACTGTGGACGCAGTGTATGGGTGGCTGAGTGCACAAAAATGACTATATTTGGAGAGGCGATCGACAACAACTAGGATCACTGTCTTTCCCCCAGATTTAGGGAGGCCCTCAATGAAATCCATGGAAATATCTGTCCAGATCCTAGTAGGAATGGGCAAGGGCACGAGCAAACCAGGAGTCAATGTGGTTTCACCTTTGTGTCGTTGGCAGGTTTCACATTCAGCCACCATCTGTTTAATTTTGGTTTTCATGCCTTTCCAAAAGAAGTGTCGACGTGCCCGCTCATAGGTTTTGAGAAACCCTGAGTGCCCTGCTGAGGGGGAAGCATGAATTTCATAGAAGATAGCCTGATGTAGGTCTGAAATTTGGGGAAGCACCAAACGACCCTTGTATCGCAGAGAAGCACCATCCCATGAATAATGTGGTATGGCAGAGGGGTCAGTGGTCAATTGATGAATGATGTGGCATAAGGATGGATCATTTACATACCCTTGTTGGACAAATTCCAACCATTTAGGAATGGGCATGGAGATGGCAGAGAGGGAAGGGTGGTCCTCGAAGGTTCTTGAGAGAGCATCAGCCACAACATTGTCTTTTCCCTTCTTATAGGTGATCTCATAGTCATAGCCCATGAGTTTGCTGACCCACTTCTGCTGAGCTGGGGATGAGACCCGTTGTTCCAAGAAATATTTCAAACTCTGATGATCAGTTTTGATGCAAAAATGGTTTCCCAGTAAGTAGGGTCTCCATTTTTGTATTGCATGTAAAATTGCCATCATTTCCTTTTCATATGTAGACAAAGCTAAATTGCGGCCAGAAAGGGCTTTGCTGGTGAAGGCAATTGGTCGGCCCTCTTGGAGAAGAACAGCACCCAAGCCAATGCCACTGGCATCACTTTCGATGGTGAAAGTTTTGCTGAAGTCTGGCAGTGCCAAAACTGGTGTACTACACATAGCCTGTTTGAGTTGGATGAATGCCTGATCAGCTGTTGCACCCCAGGTGAAAGCATCCTTCTTCAATAAGGAAGTCAAAGGAGCCGCGATCTTTCCATAATCTTTAACGAACTTGCGATAGTATCCTGTCAGGCCTAAGAAACCACGAAGGCTCTTGAGGGTGGTTGGTTGAGGCCAATTCTGCATAGCACTGATTTTTTCTGGGTCCACGCGAACCCCATTGGCTGAAACAATGTGCCCCAAATAGTCAATTTCCTCTTGAGCGAATGAACACTTGGATTGCTTGGCACATAATTGATTGTCGGCTAACAACTGTAATGCCTTGTCAAGATGTTGGAGATGCTCGGCCCATGTGCGGCTGTAAACCAAAATGTCATCAAAGAAAACTAAAATAAATTGACGGAGAAAAGGCCGAAAGATTTTATTCATGAGTGCTTGAAAAGTGGAAGGGGCATTTGTAAGGCCAAATGGCATGACAAGGAACTCATAGTGACCCTCATGTGTACGAAAGGCTGTCTTGGGAATGTCATCAGGATGCACTCGAATTTGATGATAGCCAGAACGCAGATCCAACTTGGAGAAGAATTTGGCCCCATGGAGCTCATCAGGAAGCTCATCAATGACAGGAATTGGGAATTTATCCTTGATAGTGAGGTGGTTAAGGGCTCGAAAGTCTATGCAAAGGCGCCACGACCCATCTTTTTTATGGACAAGAAGCACTGGGGAGGAATATGGGCTGGTGCTAGGGCAGATAACGCCAGACTTGAGGAGTTCCCGGACTAAGTTCTCAATTTCCGTCTTTTGCAAATGGGGGTAACGATATGGCTGAATGTTGGGTGGAATGCTTCCTGGAAGGAGAGGAATGCGGTGATCTTCAGGGCGTGAAGGGGGTAGCCCTACTGGTTCCAAAAAAATGGTTACATGCTTGTCGAGTATGGCTTGTAAGTCTATAGGGTGGTTAGAAGCAGCAGAGGGCTGGAGTTGAATGGAATGCAATTGTGCAATGACCCCATGTGAGCCTTTTTTCAAAAGTTTTTCCATGCGATGAGAACTGATGATGCTAGCAGATCCTGGTAATAACCCTTTTAAGGTGTGCTTCTGACCATTATCTGTGAACTGCATCCAAAGCTCAGAGAAGTCCCATAAAATAGGTCCTAATGTGCGAAGCCATTGTGCCCCTAAAACCACATCACACCCACCTAAGGGTAGGGCAAACATATCAGAGCGACAATTATAATCGCCGATTGCAAGACGCACATTTCGACACTTCCCTTTACATGGCAATGTGCCCCCATTAGCAATCATGACTTCAAAGCTAGAACAAGGGTATATAAAGCAGTCTGCTGCCTTAGCAATGCGAGGATCAATGAAATTGTGAGTACTGCCCGAGTCAATGAGAATTGTGAGAGGGATCTTTTTGAAGCACCCTTTGACCTTCATGGTTTGGGGAGTAGTGACACCTGCTAGTGCATGTACTGAGATCTCAGGTTGAGTCTCTTGAACCATTGGGTCCTCTTCAGTGCTGGGTTCATCTTGAGCATCTTGAAATTCTGGAATATCAATCTCGCTGTCTTGTTCTGGTGGTGACTCCACATCTAGCAAGTAAAGTTTTTGTTGGATGCACCTGTGACCCTTAACCCATTTGTCATCACAGTTATAACATAATCCTTTTTCTTTACGAGCCCACATCTCTGTCTCAGTCAGGCACTTGATTGGTGTGGTTATGGTTGTCCGCTGATTCACTGTGTTCTTGGCTGGTAAAAAGGTGGGAGGTCGACGCTGTGTGGAGAGTTTATCTTCTGCTAACTTAGCCAGACCCAAAGCATCCATCATATTTTCAGGTCGAAACATTTTTACCTCTGAGCGGATCGGCTCTCTAAGGCCACTAACAAAGCAACTTTTGAAGAAGTCATCTGACAACCCTTCAGTGTGATTAGCGAGTTTTTCAAATTCAAGCTGATATTCCCGAACAGTTCCTGTTTGACAGAGTTTGGTGAGGGTGCCTGTGAAATCCTCGAATGCTGAGGGACCAAACCTACCCAAAATTAAGGATGCAAAAGTTGACCAATCAGGTTCATCATTGGTCTTGAGATACCAACGGTACCACTGAAGTGCTTCGTGTTCCAAATGAAAGGAAGCAATTGGGACTTTGTTTACAGAATAAGTATTGTGGAGGTTGAAGAATTGTTCAGCTCGATATATCCATCCTGTAGGATCTGTACCATTGAACCATGGAAAGTCTAGCTTAGGTCCACGGGAGGAGTTGGAAGTAAAGGAGTGACGGTCTGAAGAAGACTCCTCCTTCTGCATTCGGTTGAGCAAGATGCTATTCTGTTGATTCAAGCCGCGCATCATATCGGTTAACTCTGTAACCTGAGATTTCAATGTGGCGATTTCTTCCTCCATGATTTTTGTGCTTGCACGAGTGGTGACCATAACCAGTTGTGAATAGCCGGGGATCCTTCGCGTTCCCTGCCGCAATGCAGGGCGGGGTTCGGGGCAGCGCCCCGAAAAAAAATTTGGACTTTTTTTTTTTTTTGCTGTTGTCGTTTTTTTTTTTTTTTTTAAATTTTTATAAGCCTCTGTTTCAGGAACGGATTGTCTGCAACTGTGTGGTTCGAAATATCATCAACTGTGGGTATGCTGTTGTTTGCTATCTGAACTTGATAAGTTGGATATGGACCCCAGGTTTGTTTGGCTGCCTAAAGGATTTTAAAATTCTCTCTGGCCACCAAAGCTGTCTGAGCGAGTACCGCTCTCCAGAAATTTCTGGCCGCGGGTTTACCTCTTAACGACAGCTTTTGGTTTACCTCACGGGTGGGATCTAGTCAATCAGGTTGGGGTCGTTGCCCTTTTCGCTGGCAGGTCCTCTCAATGGGCCAGCTACTTCGGGGTTCCTGTGGTACTCCTCACAATGAGTTTTAGGGCTTATGCCCAAGCACTTCCCACAGTTAAGCGGATAGGTATTTACCCAATCCGAAATGATGGAACCTGCAATGAAAAATTTCTTGCCAAAAAATGGCGCAGCTCCTGGAAAGCCCTGCTTTGAAAAATATTGCGCCAAATCTACCCACAAAGCCAAGAAAGCGCTCTGATACCAAATGTGATGAACCTCCTACAGCAATTTACCTCTTACAACAGATTTAATCAAAATATGCCAAAATAAAATAACTCTTACCAATAACAGAAACACAGAAAGCTTATATTGATCGCAGGCCTCTTCGAGGGGGCAACCTCCTTTGAGCAAGCTCAATACAATGAATTCATGGATGCCTTTATTCGGCCTTAACACTTACTTATATACTAACTCTATTCTAACAACTACTACTTCCCCTTGTATGTGGGATAATTCGAATAAGCTCTAAGGGACGACTTACAAAGCATATGCGTCCATAGCAATTAAGCACGGGTTCCTAACATCAGATGACCCATGCTGAGGAGAGGACATTCGAGATGATCCTTTACACCAAAGTCAAGGCCGATGCCCTGTTCCAGCATGGCCCCTTGACAAAATTAGAAATACATTCAAGGCATTGAATGCAGCATGGGCCATTCCATGAAATAAAGCACCAAGTCTTTCTTGGCTACTATATATGGTAATCTCTTATTTTATGCAAAAGAGATCTCTCTTTTATAGAAGCGAAAATTTGCCCAAATTGAAAGATATTTTCTTGAGACTTTGAGCTCAGATTGTTAATCATATTTCTTTATTTGATTGAGAAAGCAAGTGACCTTTCAGACTTTGTGATGGAATAACTTGTGTTGTTGAGGAAATTGTTCTTATGTCTATTTTTTGAATGCATTCTTGTCCATTTAATTAAATAAGAAAAACTAGTAGAAGTAATCAGGAAGGTGTCCTGAAGCCAACTATGGAGAGACTTTGTGCTGCCACAATTGTCTTTAGTGTGTTTGTTTTCAATATGTTTCTATGTAAAGGATCTTGGGATGACTTTGTTCCCCCATTGTCCTTCATATTTTACTCTTTGGCAATTGAGGTGGAGACTTTGTGCTTCACTTCATCCTGCTGTGTTATTGCATCCTGTTACGTTTACTTATCACTACCAGAAAGAATTCTTGTTGTTTGCTGTAGACCACCCCTGAAAGAAGAAAAGTGCCTTCTGTCATTTCACCAAAATTTATCCCTTGACCTGTGAACATCATCTCTAAAAAAAGAGAGATGGATGGTGTTGTCCATCCCCTGAGTGTTATTTTTAGCTTATATATATATATATATATATATATATATATATATATATATATATATATATATATATATATATATATATATATATATATATATATATATAGCACCTCATATTTATAGGTAACCTCCCCTTGATGAGAGGAGAGATTTGTCCCCTTTTGATGTGGTAAACCTGCACATTTGGCCGATCAATCTCCTCATGCTATGGTTGAAGTAACCTATTTTTCCCATCAATTAGCTGGTGACAAAATATTCACCCAACAAAATTTATACAAAATGATGTCAATATTTGTTTAATTAATGAAAATAAAAAAATGCACCATGTGATGCATAATTTAATGTTAAGAATAAGTAATATAGAGGGAGTAAATAATGCAATAGTAAATAATATATTTAATACATTTAATGCAATAGGTAATAGAACTCAAAAAAAGTTAGTAATGTGGCAAGATGAGTAATAATGGAATCTATATTGCATACGTCAATATCTAAAACTTGATTTATGTCAGGAATCTAGAACAACAAACAGCTCTGATACCACTTTGTCAGGATTAGGAGCACAACTGATTACCTTTGTATAAGCAACTAAACATGAAATTTAACTAGAAGTAATAAGTAACTAGAAATCAAAAATAACACAGAATATGAGAGACAATACCCAATTATATTAATACTCTTCCAGAAGGAAATACAATGAAGAGATGCCACACTCTTCCCACACCTCTAGGGCTTCCCACACCTCTAGGGCATACAAATATTCTCCTTCAAGAGTTCACTCTCTCTCAATTACGGTCACAACAAACAAATCAAACATAGAGTTGTTGTTCACCTCCACCAGTCAGTAGCAATACTGCCAGTACCACCAATAAGTGACAACCAGCTCAACCGTTATTGCCTACTTCTAGTCCACCAAGTACTCCACATACTCCAAGTTCGAGTACACCACGTACTCCAAGTAGATCTCACCTGATCTTGCTACCTGTTGTGTTGTTGATCTCCCTGATCTTGCACACCTGCTGATCAACCTAGTTTTGCACACCTGCAAACCTAGATCTCACACACACACACACCTACAGATCAACCGACCTTACTTACCATGTAGATCTAACCTGATCTTGCTACACCACAGATCAACCTGGCCTTACACACCTGCCGACCTAGATCATACACACCCGAAAGAACCCTTGTCCTTGCCTCACCAAGTCCTTATGATTCTCCCTTGGATAGAACCCTTTTGATTCTACAGAAGCCTTCTGGTTCTACACACCAGCACCCCTGTGGATCTTCTACCAGATCTTGCTCTCCCGCAGATCTACCTGATCATACACACTTGGCACTATGGCACTATGAGGAGCTAACCTTGCTCTCTTCCCTCTAAAGGAGCTAACCTTTCTCTCTTTATCTAGCACACATTACACTACAGCCCATGGGTCTCTTAAATAGATCCCATACAAACAATAATTAGACTTCTAATTACAATAATTATAACCGCAGCTCCAAGACTAAAATTAATCTTTCACATGCAAACTAATTGTCCATCTAAAATTAGACTAGTTCTAGAGACGCATGCAAATGCATGCACACACAGGCTACCAACGTCAGTTCCTGTCTAACCGATGCCGGCTGACCCATAACTGACGTCAGTTACTGTGAACACTAAAGATGACTGACGTTAATTGATCAGACTGATGTCGGTTGCCTGTAACTCAACAACCTCCTCCATTTGCATCTTGGTGAAGCTTTTAGCTCCACAACCTAACAATCTCTCACTTGGAGATAAACAACTGCACCTGTACCTGTACATCATCTAATTTGTTTCCTGGCTTGTACCCCTCTTCAAGTTCAATCTTGAAGACCAACCACCACAAAACCTATGGTGCTACGCCTGTCATCTAAGTAACCTGCCACATCCGATTCTACATACTCATGTAGAGAAGTCTCTAACCCTGCATAGCATGAATTCCTGCTGCTGGTCCCTCTCATATACCTAAGAATCCATTAAACTGCTTTCCAATGCTTCTTTCTCGGATTGGCGATGAACTTTCTGATAGTACCCACTACTTGGGCAAAAATAGGTCTAGTACACATGTACTTAACCTCATCATGTGAATTGGGACACGGTTCTATGAACTTTCCATCCATAGGTGTGCTAACCGGTTCTACATCCTGCATCTTGAACCACGCCACTACCTTATTCACACAATCATCCTGAGACAACATCAACCTGTGATATTCCCTGTCTCTAGGAAAACTCATGCCAAAGAATTTTGCTCCTCCTAAATCCTTCTTGGCACACCACTGAACTAATTTTACCCTTAGCTCAACAAAACCCTGCATGTATGAACCTGCAACAAGCACATCATCCACATACAGTAACAAGATAATGTTGCGACCATTATCCAACCTGGTAAAACAAACACAATGGTTACAATGACATTGACTAAAGCCATGCTTTGTCATACACCCGTCAAACCTGTACCACTGCCCTAGAGCTTGCTCAAGACCATATGACCTAGCCTTCTATCTCACGTGTCTATTTTCTCTCTTCTTTAACCAAGGAATCCATTCATCTTTCAGTGCTTTTATCCCGGCTTGCAACTCTACCAAATCTCCTGTTTGGTTCTCTTCTAAAGAATTCATGCCATGCTCCCATTATTTCCTAAATTCTACCTGCATTGCCTCTTCAAAACTTTCTATTTCTTGACCATCAGTGAGCAACCTATTCAGGTAGTATAAAGAAGGTGAATAATGAATTTGAGGCTTACTTACCCTTTCAGTCCTCCACATGGGTGTTTGAGACTCCTTGACAGCTTGCTGTCCGCCCAAAATCCATTTCCTGGTGGACCCTGGTCTATACCCGATCGATGTCAAATCCACCTGATCACCGACACCAGTTCCCTGACTGACGTCAGTGTCCACCTGGTCACCGACATCGGTTCCCTGACTGAAGTCAGTCTCTCCCTTCTCGACACCACTGACTCTAGTCTGCACATGACCGACGTCGATACCCGCTTGTTCGACGTCAGTTCCACCTGACTGACATCGATAACTGTGTTTTCCTGTGAGTGATGACTTTTTACCTGCGAGCTCACTTTGGATCAAAACATTGTCCAAATTGCCCTGCTCAGAAATATTCAGCCCCTTTAACTGATCTCTATCCATCATCTCCTCTATGAACACCAAGGCTTTCCAGTTCTTAAGTTTGTCAAAGACATCTGACTTCCTCTTAAGAACATGCATTCCCTTCTCACTCATGTGACCAAGCCTAAAGAGCCACATCTTTGCAACAAAAGGAGAATCAATAATACAAGTAGGTAGATAAAGAGTACCTACTTTCTTACCACATGCTAATTCAAGTGCATTCACTGTGAGAGTTACTGTGCATCTCTCATCACCCAATTTTCCTGAAGAAATTAGCCTCATCTTCAAGACTGGTACCTGCATGACCTTCTTCAACACCCATGTGTTGGCTGTCTGTAATTTCAGTCGCACTTCCCCTTTGCCAATACTTTGACAAGGCTCACCAACCCCTAAATAAATCTTTCCAAAGTCTTCAAGGACATTAACATGGAAAAATACTCTATTTGGGGCTGCATGGAAAGAGGCAACAGAATCTATAATCCAAGATTCTACTTTATCCAAGGAACATACAAGAGCAACCCATGCAATAATACCTGGAACACTTGCTTCTTCATTTCCTTCATGTTGATCTTCTACTGACCAACAATCTTTCTTTACCTGCTCTTTCTTTCCATCATTTCGTAATTGATCATTCTTGCTTTCGAATTCCTCCATTCTTAGCTTACTTTCTTCTGCCATTGCTATACTCCCACTCAATCAGAAACCCCTGAGAGTGACCTGTAATCAAACGCAAACCTATTCTGAACTAGGCTCTGTGAACCTACAACCCTAGCTCTGATACCACTTTGTCAAGAATCTAGAACAACAAATAGATTTGATACCACTTTGTCAGGATTAGGAGCACAATTGATTACCTTTGTATAAGCAACTAAACACGAAATTTAATCAGAAGTAATAAGTAACTAGAAATCAGAAATAGCATAGAATATGAGAGACAATACCCAATTGTATTAATACTCTTCCAAAAGGAAATACAATGAAGATATGCCACACTCTTCCCACACCTCTAGGGCATACAAATATTCTCCTTCAAGAGTTCACTCTCTCTCAATTACGGTCACAACAAACAACTCAAACACAGAGTTGTTGTTCACCTCTACCAGTCAATAACAATACTGCCAGTACCACCAGTAAGTGACAACTGGCTCAACCATTGTTGCCTACTTCCAGTCCATCAAGTACTCCACATACTCTAAGTCCGAGTACACCACGTACTCCAAGTATATCTCACTTGATCTTGCTACTTGTTGTGTTGTTGATCTCCCTGATCTTGCACACCTACTGATCAACCTAGTTTTTCCTACCTGCAAACCTAGATCACACACACACACACACCTGCAGATCAATCAATCTTACTTACCATGTAGATCTAACCTGATCTTGCTACACCGCAGATCAACCTGGCCTTGCACACCTGCCGACCTAGATCATACACACCCGGAAGAACCCTTGTCCTTGCCTCACCAAGTCCTTATGATTCTCCCTTGGATAGAACCCTTCTGATTCTACAAAATCCTTCTGGTTCTACACACAAGCACCCCTGTGGATCTTCTATCAGATCTTGCTCTCCCACAGATCTACCTGATCATACACACTTGGCACTGTGGCACTATGAGGAGCTAACCTTGTTGTCTTCCCTTTGAAGGAGCTAACCTTGCTCTCTCTATCTAGCACACATTACAATACAGCCTATGGGTCTCTTAAATAGATCCCATACAAACAATAATTAGACTTCTAATTACAATAATTAGAACCAAAGCTTCAAGACTAAAATTAGTCTTTCACATGCAAACTAACTATCTGTCTAAAATTAGACCAGTTTCAGAGACGCATGCACACACAGGCTGCTGACGTTGGTTCTTGTCTGATCGATGCCGGCCGACCCATAACCGACGTCGGTTACTGCGAACACTGAAGATGACCGACGTTGGTTGATTAGACCGACGTCGGTTGCCTGCAACTCAGCAACCTCCTCCATTTGCATCCTGGTGAAGCTTTTAGCTCCACAACCTAACAATTTATTAGTCAAATAAATACATCCTTAAACTTGAATAGGAAAACTTTAAAAAACTTCATAAAAAAAAGAACAAGGCTTGATGACCCTTTACTCATACATCGTTGGGAATTTAGTGGTAGACTACCATGAAAAGATAAGTTGTAAGTTGAAGGAATAAGACATTTGATTGAAAAAAAATTATAAAAAAACACAAGGGTCTCATCTAATGCAAAATATGTTGTTAAAAGAATAAAAGGTTTAAAAAAATATGATCCACATACAAACCATTCTGAGACATGACCTAAACATAATTTTATAAAAAAAATATTGAAAAATATAATGGGCAATTGATAATTATCCAAATGTCATTTGAGATGTGAAATTCTTTATAAGTTAAACTCAATCAAACACGTACCACATGTTATTTTAGGATCCATGTTGAAATTTATATGCATTCTAATAGTTTTCATCATATATGTTATAATTCACATACTAATGAGATTATGCAGGAATGTATGGTGGCTTCTCCAACCTAAAATGTCAAGATAGTTAATCCCAAGTCTTTTCTGTCGAATACTCAAGGGACAATTTTTTTTCTGAATAATTTTTATGTGGAATATGTAACACTTGTGATGGTTTGTCACATTTGACTAGTTGTATACATGAATAAATTTCACATGAATTTGAAAAGTAACTAGTTGATTTTAAAAAGTAAAAATATGTATTAAAAGATGGAAAAGAGTCATCAAGATGTGACTTGGTTACAACCCAAGTATTTTTCCTTGATTTCATGATTGAATCTAAGAATATTATTATCTAATAATATGCAAGACACACACACTAGGTAAAATGGTTAGATAATCAATTCAAGTTCTACAAGGACAACTTACCAATTGGGACAATTATTTCAGTTGTGGAATTTTTTGATAACTACACACTATAACCATAGCATGAGGTTCAATCCTAATAATATAATTCATTTCAAATTGAATTTTTGGTGCATATTACATTCAGACATGCACTTGATATCACATAGGACAACATAAAGATTTTAAGGGAGTACCATTTTTATATGAACGATGACAAATTACATTCTCTAGATTTTGTCCAAGGTTATTTTGAGATATTTTATATAAATATGAATGCAAGAAAAACCATGTTCAATACATACTACATTTGGTTAGACAATTGTGCATGACAAATGAGGTTCAACATTTTTGGAGTTTCTTTGAGGTTGGTCATGGAATAGGAGAAATGATGGTACAGGTGCATGTGTAAAAATATCCCTTAAAAAAGAGTAAGAAAAACACAAGTATGGTGTTAATTTGATTGATGTTGCAAGTATTATGACTTTGTGTAATGAAAAAAAATTCCATGGGTCAAATAAATACTCTCATGTGCAAGGATTATTTTGGTTAATGAAGAAAGAAGACATGCTAATGTATGAAGATTGTAATATAGTGCCTAGATCGAGTATTTTCCTCTCCATTCAAAGTTCAAATTCTAGTTCATGGGCTATTTATACTAGAGATATGGCATATTTTTATTCAAGTTGTATAAAATTGAATTGGAATGAATGTGATTCAAAATAATGGGTTGATGAATAGTATTTTAGACCCATAATGCCTATGGAAACTAGTGATTCATTTCGACCACTAGGGTATCATGAAATGGCATCATTAGTTGACTTTGATCACATCTCAAATCTTGTACATTTAGGTATAATTTATATATAATTTAAATGTAGCCTTAGTTATATTAGTGATATCTTACTTTTTTCCTACATGTTCTTAAATATTGATTACAATTTAAATACAAGGCATGTTTTCTTAGAAATTTCACATGAGGATAATGATGAAGGAACATACTGCTACTTGTCTCATTTTGTAGAGGCAAAAAAATAATTAACTACAATTGTCACAGATGGAGAAGACCTAGTTTATCCCACAAGATCTGTGGTGGTTACAAGAACTTAGATTCGTAGATACTTTTATTAAAAAAATAATAATGGTTATTTGAGGACTTTAAAACACATAGGATGGTGTTTCATTATTCTAATTTATATATCACTACAAATATTCAAATGATAAAATATAATTTAAATCCTCACAAAAAAAGTT
This sequence comes from Torreya grandis, assembly GCA_037957365.1. Taxonomy (NCBI): domain Eukaryota; kingdom Viridiplantae; phylum Streptophyta; class Pinopsida; order Cupressales; family Taxaceae; genus Torreya; species Torreya grandis. The sequence goes on along the minus strand of JARHVA010005172.1, from coordinate 1,246,312 downwards.
TGTGGAAAGTTCTTGAATCTGAACATGAAGCAATTATTGAAACACTTAAATGTAGAGGTAAGGTTAGTATTCAATAAGTCTAGCATTTTAAATTACTAAAATTAACTTATTTGATTTACTATATTTTAATTTTGATTTATTTTATCATTATATTAATTTCTCTTTGATTTTTTTACTAACAATTTTAATGTAGGTTAGTGGTACTAGATGAGCTTCCACCATCACGTGGTTGGTGTAGTGAGTAGAGAAGATTATCTTCTTGAAATAAAGAGAAGCCTAAAAATAATAAATGTTGAGTAAATAATTTTATTCCTAATTCTAAGTAGTACATAATAATCTAGAGGGGCTTATAGGACTTGCCCATACAAATATAGGAGTTGATGATTCATCTCTACGCATTAGGATGTGTTGGCAAAGATGGTTTGTCGATTTGGATAGCAATTCAAAATATACGTGACCTAATAACCAGATTTTGGTATCTTAACAAAAATTTAGCTATGATATAAAACTAATTTACATACCTCACTTATCTCAAGTGGCATGAAATCTTTTAGGAGGTACACAAAGGACTCATCTATGTAACTGTAGATGTTGATGGCTCATCTCTTCCCCTAACAATTCTCTTGCAATGCACACCAAAATTTTGATATGTTTCCCACTCAGGGACAAGAATATTTTTTTAGGGATGCCTCCAAAAAACTACAACTTTGAACCCCAAGGCTCGATGAAGAGTGAAAGGTGGCCATTAAGACATTTTATTGATTGGTCTAGTGATTCTAAAGATACACAACCCACTAACCAAATTTTAGTCTCTTAAGAGATATTTAGCCCTGAGAGAAAACTCATTATCATGTCTCACTCATCCAAAGTGGAATGGAATATTCTAAGGATACTTATATGACTCATCTTTGCAACTTTAGGCACTGACAAGTCATCTCTACCCCTCACCATTTTATTGCAACATGCGTGAAAAGTTCAATTCATTATCCTACTTAAGAACAAGAAGATTCTTTTTACGGATGCCTCTAAATAACTAAAAATTTTGACCTTGGATTTTGTCATAGAGAAAAAGGTATCCATTCAAACATTTATATGCCCATTTAGATGTTTCGATGAAGACATTTTGTTAATTAGGCTAATGATTCAAAAGATACACAACCCACTAACCAACTTTTGGTATCTTAATAAACAATTGGCTATAAGAGAAAACTCATCACCTGTCTTACTCATCACAAGTAGAATATAATACTCTAGGGGGTTCTTAGAGGACTCATCTATGTAACTTTAGGCACCAATGACTTATTTATACCCCTCATGGTTCTCCTACAATATGCACCAAAAGTTCAATCCATTTCTCACTTAGGGACGAGAAACTTATCTTTAGGGATGCCTTTAAATGACTGCAAATTTTGAATCTAGACCTAAAAAAATGGAGGGTGGGCATTCTATAATCTATATACCCATCTAGATGCATCTATAAAGATAGTTAGCTGATTGGGATATCGTGTCAAAATATACACCACTCACTGGCTAACTTTTGGTCTCTTATGAGACATTTGGATTTGAGAGAAAATGTGTTTCTATGTCTCACTCATCTTGAATGGTGCATAATCCTATAGGGGGTGATTAGAGGATTCACCCATGTAAATTTAGGCACTGACATTTCATCTTTACCCCTCACGGTTATCTTGTAATAGGCAATGGAAGTTCAATATATTTACCCACTCAGGAATGAGAAGTTTATCTTCAAGGATGCCTCCAAATGACTAAAAAATTGGATTTCAAGGACCAAATAAGATTAGAGAGTGCCCATTCCAATGTTTATACACCCATTTCAATGTGTTTGTGAATACAATTCATCGATTGGGCTAGCAAGTCAAAATATATGCCACCAACTAACCCACTTTTAGTCTCTTAAAAGACATTTGATTGCAAGAGAAAACTAATTTCTATGTCTCGCTCATCTTGAGTGGCATAGATCCTATGGTGGGTGATTATAGGAATCATCCATATAATTTTAGGCACTAATTCCTCATCTCTACCCCTCACAGTTCATTTGAAATGCATAGTGGAATTTTGATCTATTTTCCCACTAATGAATGAGAAGATTCTCTTCAGGGATGCCTCTGAATGATTGTAACTTTCAAACCTAGGGTCTGGAAAAGAGTAGGGAATGAAAATTACATCATTTATATGCCTATATAGACATGTTTTCATAGACATTTTATCGATTGGGCTAGCAAGTCATAAGATATGTCACCCTTTCACCAACTTTTGATCTCTTAAGAGACATTTAGCTACCAAAAAAATGTGCATCCATGCCTCACTTGTCTTGAGCTAGAAATAATAATATAGGGTGTGTTCAAAGGACTTTCTTGTGCAACTGTAGGTGCTAATGACTCTTATCTATCCCTCACGGTTCTCTTACACCGTGTGGCAGAAATTCAGTCTAATTTCCCACTTAGGTACAAAAATCTTCTCTTCAGGGATGCCTCCTAACGATCATAAATTTTAGTCTCAAAGATTGACAGAGAATAGAGGTTGGCTATTTCAGCATTTATATGCCTATTAAATATGTTTGTGTAGAGGATTCATCGATTGGGATAGAAATTCACAAGATACGCCTCCCACTGACCAATGTTTGGTCTCTTAAGAGATATTTGGTTATAAGAGAAAATGTGTAATTGTGTTTTAATCATCCAAAGCTATGGAAAATCATTTTGGGGGTGCTTAGAGGACTCATCCATGCAATTTTAGACACTAATAAATTATCTCTTCTACTCACATATCTCCTTCAACACATGCTATAAGTTTGGTATGTTTTTTCACTCAAGGATGACAAGCTTATCTTTAGGGATGCCTCCAAACAATTACTATTTTTAGTATTAAGGCCCAAAATGAAGTAGAAGGTAGATATTATAGTATTTATATGTGCATATAGATACATCCATATGGATGGTTCATCAATTGGGCTAGTGAGTGACAAGATACACCTCCCACTAACCAAATGTTGGTCTTAAGACACATTTTGTTACTAGAGAAAACATGTCTCCATGTCTCGTTCATCTTGAGTTGGGGAGAATCATCTAGGGGGTCTTAGAGGACTCACTCTTGCAACTATAGGCATTGATGTCTCATCTCTTTTCCTCACATCTATTTTATAACAAACGCTAAAATTTTAGTCCATTTTCCCACTCCAAGATGAGAAGCTTCTCTTAAGGGATGCATCTGACCAACTACAAATTTTAGTGGCAAGGCCCAACAGAGAGTGATGGGTGGCCTTTCCACTATTTATTGGGCTAGTGAGTCAAAAGATACACCATTCACTAACCCACTTTTGGTCTCTTAAGGGACATTTGGCTATGAGAAAAAAACTCACCGTTGTGTCTCACTCATCCTGAGTTGGGGAGAATCATCTAGGAGGTGCTTAGAGGACTCGTCTATGTAGTTGTAGGTGCTAACAACTTATCTTTACCCCTTAAAATCTCTTGTAACATGTGTTGAAATTTTAATATGTTTTCTCACTCAGGGATGAGAAACTTCTCTTAAGGTATACCTTTGACCAACTACAACTTTTGGTCTCATGGGCAAAATGAGAGTGGAGAGTGGCCATTTCACCATTTAGACATGTTTACATATGTATTTCATTTATTGGGATAATGATTCATAAGATACACCTCCCACTGACCCACTTTAGGTCTCTTAAAAGACATTAAGTTGTGAGAGAAAACTCACTATTGTGTCTCACTCATCCTGATACATAGAGAATCCTATAGGGGGTGATCAGAGGACTCACCTATGTAACTTTAGGAGCTGATGGCTTGTATGTGCTCCTAAAAATTATTCTAAAATATGTGGTGAAAGTCTGATATGTTTTCCCACTCAAGGATGAGAAGCTTTTCTTAAGGGACGCACCCAATCAACTACAAATTTTAGTCCCAAGGATCAATGAAAAGTGGAAGGTGTCCATTACACCATTTATATACCCAGCCATACATGTTTGCATAGATGGTTCATCGATTGGGTTATAAATTCACAAGATATGCCTTCCACTAATCCACTTTTGGTCTCTTAAGAGACATTTAACTAAGAGAGAAAACTCACTATTGTGTCTCGCTCATTCCAAGTTATGGAGAATCCTTTGGAGAGTGATTATAAAACTTGACCATGTAAATTTATGATCTAATGTATTGTCTCTACACCTCACAGTTATCCTATAATGCACGGTGGAAGTTCATTCTATTTTCCCATTCAAGGATGAGAAACTTCTCTTTAGGGATGCATCTAGTCAACTATAACTTTCAATATCAAGGCCTAATAGAGAGAAGAGGGTGGTCATTCCATTGTTTATATGCCCATATAGACATATTCAAACATATGGTTCATTGATTGGGATAGCAAGTCATAATATACACATCCCACTTTTGGTCTCATAAGAGATATTTGTCTTTGAGAGAAAACTCCCTACCATGTCTCACTCATCTCGAGCTGTGGATAATTCTTTGGGGGGTGCTTACAAGACTCACATGTGTAAATTTAAGAGTTAATGTCTTGTATCTACCTCTCATGGTTATCTTTCAACATGAAATAAATTTTTAATTTGTTTTCCCACTTAGGGACAATAAGATTCTTCTAAAGGATGTATCTTGCTAACTGCAATTTTAGGTCCTGGGGCATAACAGAGAGTGGATATCCTAGTATTTATACACCTATCCAGATGTGTCCACATAGATGGCTCATCAATTGAGATAATGAGTCATAATAAATGCCTCTTACTGACCCCTTTTGGTCTCTTAAGAGACATTTGGCTACGAGATAAAACACATCATCATGTCTTGTTCATCCCAAGTTGTGGATAATCCTACATGGGGTGATCAAAGGACTCACTCATACAAATTTATGAGATAAAAACTCATTTTTACCCTCTCACGATTATCCTACAACATGTGGTATAAGTTTGCTATGTTTTTCCACTCAAGGACGAGAAGCTTCTCTTAAGGGATACATTCAACCAACTGTAAATTTAGGTCCTAATGCCTAAGGAAGAGTGTAGGGTGACCATTCCACCATTTATACATAATTTTAATGAATCTACATAGATTATTATTTTATTGGGATAGTGAGTCATAAGATATGCCTCCCACTTACCCATTTTTGGTCTCTTAAGAGACATTTGGGTATAAGAGAAAACTCATTATCTTGCCTCAATCATCCTAAGCAATGAATAATGATCTGGTAGGTTCTCAAATTACTCTCCCATTCAAATTTAGGAGATGATGGATCATCTCTACTCCTCACAATTCTCTTATAATGCATGACCAAGTCAATTAGAGAAAAAAGTAAGTTGGAGAGAGAGTGTGAATTGTAGGAAAGCACACTAACAACAATTTCACTTTAGCTTAGAGAGAGAGGTCTTTAGTGTGAATAAAAATATATGCATAGACAAAGTGGATCAAATGATATGATTCATCCACTTAAATTACATACAAAGACATTGTATGAGATTTGTCTCCAGTCTTCATTGGCACAAGATCGTAGGGATTTTGTTTGCCCCTCATAAAAAAGTTTGAATGTATTTCGAGTGTATCTACACTAAATAAATTTATGATTATGACAAGGTCACTCATGCACAAGTCATCAAAATATCAAAAAAATATTCATTTGTATTTCCTATAATAAATTGATATATTGATTGTATGGATAGTAAATTGCATAATTGAAAGTTATTTAAATGATATAAAAAAGCTAAATGCCTTTCTACTTGATTTCTTTGGTTCTCTTTGCCTATAGATTTTGGTTACTGTGGTTGTTTCCTTTATTCCCATTGACTTACTTTTGGTCATTTATGGAAATTAATATAATTTCATTCTTTTTTCATTTATTTAATGAAATTTATGATAATGCTAATAAATTGTCACATAGATCAACAATCATAACATAGATGTGCACATCAAAACAACTACATTTTACTCATTATAACATAAGTACATCAATTTCATGAAAGTTAAACATTTCTACTATCCATGAACATTCACACCACCATGATTGAAAACTTATTCATTTATGAATACTTTTGAGAAAGGATAACATGTATGTAATAACAAAAAAAATGACATAAGTATGTATGTGTATCCAAATTATGTCATAATAACATAAAAATATGACCTATCAAGATATAATCTAGACCATTATATATATATATATATATATATATATATATATATATATATATATATATATATATATATATATATATATATATATATATATATATATATATATAATGGTCTAGATTATATCTTGGTGTCATGTAAGCATACAATGTGGGGCATATCAACATACTAAATAGATTGTACCTACAACTACCCCTGGCACAACAACTAGCTCTTATGCTCCTCATTGCTTCCAAATAATTTACGCTTCCTTTCCATATATGTAGAATTGGGGGTGTTGCATAAATCATTACGAGGAGAAACTCTCCTTTTAGCATGTGAAGGACCAAATGTTTCTTTTTCAACCTTAAAAAATTGTTGCACCTGCACAACATATGAAATAAAAAATTTAATGCATTAAAATCATATATGGAAAATGATAGAGTTCCATGAACCAAATTTTACAGCAAGGTGATTCTGGACTCACTACATACCACATAAATATCCATCTACCTTGGGATACATGATCTTGAATATATCCATGATGGAGAATCCTATGGAGCATACATATATCACTAGATTTATATGTGCATACAAATGTAAACATGACATAAAGTATCATTACTTAAAGCTAAAAAACAATTTTATTTGTGTCTTCTCACCAGTCTATCTCTAAATTAGGTGTTGTTGGGGAGATAGTGGATCTTTAAATGAAACCACAACATCAGTCACACGTTGTTATGATCCATGTGGGTTACCTAACACATATATGATCATATATAAAACCAACAAATGAAAGAGTTCAATTATGAATCAAATATAACTAAACCTAATTTAAGATAAATCAAAAATAATATTATTCCATGTGTACATAAAGAGAAAGTGAACAGGGCGGAAGATGAATCAAGAAGGTTCTAAGGATAAATACAAAAATGATGAGAAGGCTAGTAAGAGGAAGTTTATTGTTGATTTTGAGGTAATAGGAGAGAAAATCAAAGAGCAGGACAAACTCATAGAGTTGGAAGAGCAGAACAAACTCATAGAATTGTAATAGGACAAAAAAGATAGAGATTAGAATAATTTTCTATATAATTTATGGTATGTATTTATAAATAAACACACTTATATTGAATATATTTGGTGTTTTCATGCACTTTATTGTGTGAATTTGGTAGATCAATTTTATTCTAATATCTTTCAATATGTATTATTTTATTTGATAGCTTTGTGTGCAAATTGATGCAAACAATTATGAAACACTAAAACCTTGGACTAAGTAATTAGTAACATTTTGACTATTATTATTATTTGAATCATATTTATTGTGTTGTTATCAATAAAAAATCACCATGACATATCTCATATTTTTTTTGGATTAAGACAAGAATGTGAGATAGTAATGTCATCGAAAAAAAAACATATACATAATTTTATGTTGAGATTATGCAATATCTTAAGGAGTTACAAGATTTTAAAGAAACACTTCTTGAAAATGAAACACAAAATATGCTACACTTACATGAGAGTGTTTCAAATCTATAGGATATTATGATTATGATATTATTTCAACTATATATTATGTTACACTTATGACATTATCTCAAATCAAATAAAATATCTTAATATATCCAATTTTGATGGAAGAATTCATGGAGGCCTTAATGTATTTCAAGACATGAAATTAGATGAGGGTTATATGAGTATATATGTCCATATATATGTGAGAATGTTTTCTAAGGCAAGAGACTTGATTATCTAGTGTGCTTCTGAGCAATGTTAGGAAAAGAAGACATGAATATGTGATACTTTATTATAGGTGCTCAAATATATTTATGTTATTTTAAAATGTGATATAAATTAACTTCTCTTTACATTGAATCAACTTTTACATTTGATTTTATTTCATCATTATATACTTGTAGATAATTTTGATTTAAATTATGCACATGTGTAAACATATCATAGAAGAGAGTGACAAATATGTAGCTATAAAAAATAATAAAATTAAATAATTGTAATAATTTGATAAATATATCACTAAAAAATAAAATTAATGCATAATACATACCAAATAATGATTTAAGATTATAGCAACTTTATGTAGTTTTTAACTTTCCAAACCTAAGTGTAGGGTACCGCAATGCTGATCACAGACTCAACAATAGAATCTAATCCATTTGAGTTACCTAAGATGTTTGTGATCATCTATACAAGAAAAAAATGAAAGTTCAATAAATTTTAATCAATTAAGTAAATATATACTAAAATATAAAATTAATATAACCCAATGATGATATCCTGGCATTGAGTGAGCTAAATGTTAGAAGTGGGAGGTCTTAGGGAACATTTCTTGGGATGACTACTCTCTAGCGTCATTTCCACACTAAGCTACAATGGGTTATTTTTGACAAGTATCTAATGCCATGGACTGTTGTCTTAGTGTTCAATGATATGAGGGTCGACATGTGGCTTGAAACATATGTTCAATACGATGAGGCAAGTCTGTAACCCATGGCTAGAAATACTATTCACTACTAGTTTGGACATTTTAGTTATAAAAATGTATGTAACCAAAATAGACCTGATGATGATAGCCTAGCAATGAGTGAGTTGATTGTTAGAAGTGGGAGGTATTAGAGTCCATTCCATGGGATGACCACTCTATAGCATCATTCTCACACTAATTTATGGTGGGTTATTCATGAAATGTATTGAATGCAATGGACTACTAACTCAGTATTCAATACCATGGGGGTTGACATGTGGAGTGAAACCTGTGTTTGATGTGATGATGCAATTCAACATCCTATGGCTAGGAATACTATTCACCACTATTTTGGGCATTTTGGTTATAAAAAAATCTATACCCATAATTTAGCCAATGAGATGTGGGTGAGTTGGTTAAGTGGCTTGGTTGTTTCAAATCCCACCTAGGTTCAAATATTAATAAATTTATATGAAATTGGTTGTGGCCATTGGTTATATTTCAAGGTTATTAATGGTTGTTGGTTATTATCGAGGATGGTGGTGGTTATTTTTGGAGATAGTTGGTATACATCTAATACTTAATTAGTTAATAAATCACATGGGGATCTAGGCCCCCGATTATGTTCTAGACTGGTCTACACTTTGGTTAAAAGTTGTTCCCTAATAAAAAAATATAAACTTAATATTAGTTTACATATATAAATAAACTATAATTAAAATTAAACATATGTGTCAAATATAGATGGTGAAGTAGATAAGCCATGACTAATTGGTCGTGTGCAAAAGGGAGGTGGTGAAACAATTGTAGATGGTATGTTGTCTAGTGTGCTATTGTCATGAGTTGATAAAATAACTACATATGACATATAATCTACAATGATAGTGTTTTGAGGTCATGAAGCAACTACAAATGGAATATACTCAGGCATGTTGGTATCCTGAGGTGATAAATAAATTGTATCTAAAATATAATGTTTTATACTAGTGTCTAGAGATGCTAAAACAATTGTAAATGGCATAAATTGTCGGGTACTAGTGTGTTGTATAAATAGAGGTCTAATCTCCATAGATATAATACATGTATGTCTTACTTGAACAAGAGGTCTAGTACACTTCCTCCCACATGATGTAAAATGATGTACATGAATTGTAGGATGACTAACAACTATGCCACTACTATTAGGAGGGACACTAGAACCAATACTTAGAAGGACGGAAGCACCAATTTTTAGAGACTAGATGTGCTACCACCTATAGCCTATGTAGGACTGCTCAATGTATGCATCCCGTGGTCAATCATAACCTATGTGAGACTAGTACTTTCCTCAAAGGATTCCATCTGTGTACTATGATGTAAAAATTTAGGGATAGAAGTATATGTTATTATCCTTTTATTTCTCTGAAATTGTTTATGGTGGTTTTAGTCCAACTTAACACTAAGTCTATCAAATTAAGACCTACCTCCCCTACCTTGGAGGCCTTCATGTCTAAATAATTTGAGATTTCTTGTAGCACAAATCCACAATAAATTCTTCACAAAAATATAATGGAACCTCATTATTATTGCATGAAAGTTCATCAAACACCATCCACCACCTATCCCAAAAGTTTATTATCTCCACATGCACACACCAATCAATGTTAATATGATTGCAACTAGTTGGTGGTGGTTGGTTGGTTTTACACTTACAAAATAAAGCACAAAATTCTTCTTTTGTTATCTTTTTTTAACATCCTCATATGACAATTTATCATAATAATATTGTTTCAACACCTCTCTTTGATGTAATATTGCATCAAGTTATGAAGTGACATTTCTCGCTTCATTAAAAATGGCCTCGAATGTACTACAAAGTGAATTGCGTTCACTATGACTTAAAGAGTGACATAAACTATTGATAATAATTTATAATTACTATTATTTTGTATTATATTGTTCATACAGTTCAACTTTTTCATTTGTGAAGTCAAAATGCTAAGAGTTTTTATCATAGTTATGTTCAACATTTTCTTCAGGAAATGGATCCATGAAATTTTATATCTAGATTTATAAAAACATAAGTTTTCTTCAGGTAATATGAGATAATTCAATGTAAATTTAATTTTAATACCTCAAACATAAATACATAAAAATGTAAACCCTAAAATTGAAATTTAATAATCTACCTAAAACCATGATCAAATCAAAACAAGTTGGCATAATGCAAGGCTAAAGCATGCACATCCTCTTCAAGACCTATTCCAAAATATGAGAGCTCCAAATTAGAAAAACTGAATTGTGGGTTTATGAAGAAATGGGGGAAAAAAATAAAATTTTAAGAATGACATATGCCCTTTTAGAGCCACAAAGGGTGTATGCCCTTTGCCCCAAAAAGGTCGTACACCTTTTTTCTTTGGCACTATGGAAAGCATAAAAAACTACGTTAATTTTGAAAAAAAAATGGGGTATGCCCTTTACAAAATAAAATCTCTTCCCAAGTATGTCACCTTTTTTGTCCACCAACTTTGTGCATTCACCCATTTGATCTACTCCTATATTTTTTGACCTAAATTATGATATAAGGTGAGCTTGTAGCTATATGGACTTACTTTGTACACAATTGACCATGATAAACCTAATGCATCAATCCTATATATATGGTGGTAATCATGTCTTTGTATCTCCAAGCCTATCTATGAGGGTTTATAAGTCTATTTTATAGTACTTGTGTCTTGAAACTTTCTCATTATCAATGTACCTTAATTTCCCATGTGTAGGGAAGAATATGTTATATGATTGAATATTTACTTTGACCTGGCTTTCACACTCCAAAATAAAATAAAAATAATGGAGTCATAAAAATCATCAAAGCAACATTGCAACTGCATATCCCACACACTCAAATACATACCCTTATGTAATTATGTGGTGTGTGGATATAATAACTCGAGTAAGGGTTTCAATCACCTCTTTCATAAAAGTGATCAATGTAACTAGTACATACTAATTACCCTCCTTTGGCATAAGGGATTGTATAGAGAGACTAATAAGGATAAGTGTGACAAGTGTGTAGTATTGCAAAGAACAAATTGAATGGAGAATCTTAACTCTAGGATTGAACCTTAGTGCAATGGATGCTCTCTATAATTTGATTTGATTTTTAAATGGCTTGGCAAGACCTTGTATTTATAGAATGTTTTAAGATGACTAGTTTGTACTATCCAAATTTTTAAAATGTAAATGGGAAGGGTTAATAAGTAAGTTAATGAAAAATAGGTAGGACTGGTAAAGATAAAATGGATGAGCTTATGGGTTTGTATAGGAGACAACTAGAGCTTAGTTCTCAAGATAAGGTTGAGTAATTGGTGATAAGTGGTTCAAATCAGGGATAATTTTAATAAGGGACCCCTAAATCTTATTATAAAATCTTGAATAATCCTAGATTTAAGGTATAATTCCATTTGTGATTCTTTGGTAAAATTACCATACCAGTATAAATTGACTAGTGATTTCTATCAGCTCTTTCAAAAAAATTATAAATAGCTGGAGAATTAAGTGTCATATTCAAATCAAGAAATAATGACAAAAAAACCAATAGAGAAAGAGGTTAGAGGATGAGAAGTTTAAAATTGAGATCTTATTTACGGTTCTTTCTTTTTAACAATTAAATTTGTCATTATTTTTAAAGATTAAATTTGTCCTTTTTAAGTGTTAAATTTGATGGTCATATGACTAAGTATAAATTGAGTACAGACCTACTAGATAATATATTAAACTGAATGTAGAAAATATTATGACATAAAAATCAAAGTATAGAGTATAAACCAACTATGGGGCTATAGGGCAAGACAACTATGAAAAGCGAGGATGACATAACTGAAAAAAATATTCAAAACATTTTCATAGTTATAAAATTATAAACTATATAATAAGGTCTACCAAAATGTCTTAACCATATCCATATTGGTCTTTCAAATATTTATTTATTTCAATTAACAAACCATGCCAACCATAATATAATCATTACCTTAAACATTTAAAAATAAAATAAAGTATGATCATGAGACTCTCTTGCGTTTATTTAGTTTGTTATTTGTGTATTGTTTAAAAGAAATATCTTACATGTCATTATTTCTCATAGGAAATCAATTTAAATATTTATTTAAAATAAGTATGTGGTAAAGACCAACTAAATAATATGATAAACTAAGTATAACAAAAATATAATGAATAAATTAAATGATAGGTTCCCTAAAAATCATTTCTTTAAAGATGTTTGTTCAAAACATTGTCTTTCAAATGTCTTAACATATCCATAATCAATAATGATATGGCTTGACAAAATGTCTTAACTATGTCCATAATCAATAATGATAAGGTCTGACAAAATGTCTTAACCATGTCCATAATCAATAATGACATGTCCAATATTTTTTATTTCAATTAATAAACCTTGCCAATCATAATATAATTATTACCTTAAATATTTGAAAATAAAATACAGTATGATCACGAGGCTTTGTTGCATTTTTTTAGTTTGTTATTTATGCATTATTTAAAATAAGTATCATGCATGCCATTATTTCTCAGAGGAAATCAATTTATTGTTTGTTTAAAATAAGTATGTGGTGAAGATTAACTAGATAATATAATAAATTGAGTATAAAAAAAATAGTAACAGAAAATTAGATTATAGAGTATAAACCAACTATGGTGCCTTAGGACAAAACAACTATGAAAAGCGAGGATGACATAACTGAAAAAAATATTCAAAACATTTTCATAGTTTTAAAATTATGAACTATATAATAAGGTTTGCCAAAATATCTTAACCACATCCATATTGGTCTTTTAAATATTTTTTATTTTAATTAACAAACCATTCCAACCAGAATATAATTATTACCTTAAACATTTAAAAACAAAATACAGTGTGATCGTGAGGCTCTAGGACTCTTTTTGTGTAGTACAAATGGTAAGATCATGTGCAATACTTAGTATAAATTAAGTATAGACGACAACTCACACTTTTGACATAGGTGGTCGATCTAATAGACTCAAAGAATTTTCTATTATAAGGGATCAATTCTTTGAGGTTGTATCCTCTGTAAGTTACACCTTGAAGGAAATTGTGAAATGTTTCTCTTCAGTTATTAGATATCATTTTCCTTAGGATGATCTACTAGAATATATAGTTGTGATGTACCCTCAATATTGGAAAAATGTTAACTCATCAGATTTGTAGAATAAATCAAAACCTTGGCCCAACACTTCTACAAGAGTGTAGAATTGAATGGTGAACAAACTGAAGGCATTTTAGATTTGCCAAAGTTAAGGGAGTGGTATGTTCAATTTTTCACAACAAGTTTTGGACCATGCTTTCAAACATGGCTCGATCACTAGACCATGAACTACCTTAAGTTTGAGTAAAATACAATGTGATGGTATCTCAGAATATTTTAATTTTGCTAATATATGTCAAACAATGATTTTGGGCTCACTGAAATATGAGATAATTTTTAACACATTGTATTTTTAAAGTCAAATTTAATAAACAAGCTTGATAAAAATTAGAGACTTGTTTGACGCTCTATACAACTAGATATAATGTCCTCAATTTTCCATTTGATAGAGCTCTGGCAATTTGGCAGTCAACATCTAAAAGAAGAGGATTGACTAATAATTCTTCAAACACACTACAGTTTTGCAATACTAGATCCGAGTCCAATAACTTTTGAAGATAATGAAAATAAAAATTATAAAAAAAAAAATAAAAAAAAATTGGCATGTTCAAATTTGAAATTTAGGCATCTAAAATCTAAGTATGATCGAAGAAGGATAACAAATTTTGTGATCGATTTTGAGACTTATTTTATTGGGGTTTTGAGAAAACTTGTTGAAGATAATGCAGAGTATATAAATGATTAAGAGGTAATTTGTGTATTTTTGTTTTTATTTGATTAAGAGAACATGTCTATAATAGTTGCAAACTCTATTATAGAAATGCATAAGCATATTTTATTGTTCCATTGTTATTTTATACCAAACTTATTCGAGGTATCTATAGTGTAATGAACTGTAAGTATTTATATTGGACTAACAGCGTCACTTCTGCCAATAGCTTGTATAAATGACTAGAAAATTTGAGAAAACCATCACATATGTATTCAAACAACTTCCATTAATCCCATGGGTGACATGTTGGACCAACAATAATTTTTTTCTTGGAACCCCTCAATATATAAGTGTCAATTCACTAAAAAATATGTAAAAATCTAAACCTCGATCCCCATAGTTTTAATTCCACTTGCACCACATTCAATGCTAGAAATAAAATAAACATTAGGTTTGAAAATTATTTATTATTAAGTTTTTTAGTCATTATAACCATATATAAGGAATATCATATTTGTTTTACTCAGTTTTATAAATGTGTTAAGGACCACTTGTGACTTAGGACACAATAATCTTAAGGGAATAGTTATGTTTTAGTTGACATGGTTTGTTAATTGAAAATAAAAATATATTTGAAAGGCCATTATTGATTATAGATATGGTTAAGATATTTTGGCACACCTTATCATTATTGATTATAGATATGGTTAAGACATTATCATTATATTTATTCATTTCAAAACTGATGGTTGTGCATGTAAACAACTGCTCTCAACTCATGGGCCACGACAATACCATGCAAAATCTACCCATCCATTATAGATCATTATCACTTCTAAGAATATTTTCATCCTTAGAGCAAAAATCTTAGTGAGTATTTTTTAGATTTTGTTACACAAATAAACGAGTCTGAAGGCATCAATAGACTCAGCATCACCCCTTTTGGAATTAATACCAAGAAGGTTGCATTGCATTCCTCAAAGAGTGATTTTCACATTCTACATTCCTCTATTGTCTCCCGAACTTCTTTTCAAATAGTAATCTAGAACCATTGAAATAATTCCACGTGAAATCCATTTAGACCTAAAGCTTTTTCAATCCCTAAGACAAAAACTACAATTTTGACCTCTTCCTCTATGAATGGCTTTATTAACTCCACGTTCTCTTCTTCTGAAATTAGACATGAGATGTTAGCCAAAAAATTAGCTCGAGATTCATGATTTATGATCCCCTCTGCTATAAGTATATTTGAAATAAATTTAGTCCATCTCTAATATCCTTATTCTTTTTCAAAATTTTCCCCAAAGAAAGTGTGGTTTTATTGATCCTATTAGTATTTATCCTCACAATGATAGACATATGAAATAATTGACTTTGGATTTCTGCTTCCAATGGTTTTTTCTAGTAGAGAGATTATTGAAACTTTGCCATCAACTTTTTTTAATTTTCCCAATAGCTCCTCCTTAAGCCCCATTTCCCTAATTTCCTTTTGAACAAACTTCAAATCATTAACTAAACTTTCCTTCTTCCCAACAACATTTCCAAACATCTTCTTAATCCAAAATTTCCCTTCATTTTTCACTTTTTTTAGTTTTTTACTGGATGTAAATAATTTTCATCCAATTATTTTACCCTATTTTATAATTAAGAATGAAAATTTATGTTTAATAGCTATAAAAATAGAAATAAAATAATAATTCTAAAGATATTACAAATTCTTATTGTAGTTTGCTAAATTTGGAAAACTAGTATATATGGAAAACAAAAAGGAGAAATGTAATTAGCTCAAATCAAGATTTTGGTAGTCTATTTCATATATCTAAAAGTTAAAACTAGTAAGAGATTGAAATATGCATGCTCAAAATTAGGATAAGAATTTGAAACTATTTCTAGACAAGTTCTCACTCCACAATAGAGCAAACTGATCATGTTTGTTGATTCTATACTAGTCCACATTGGCTATGATAAAAATTTGACTACTCTACCTTTTGATCTTATGTCTATTGATCATGTTGTGATATTATGATTCACATTTTTCCACATGAATTTTTTTATCTTACTTTTTTTACCTTGGATACCTTAATAGCCATTATGAGAATTTGAAACCTACAAAAATAGAGGGAGGTTTTAATGGGTAGAGTTGATCCCAATCACCCCCTTGATGATTTTATGCTACCTACATGTCCCAATAATCTGAGAGGGAAATCAAGTCCACATAGTTATCCCACCTAGAGTAAATGTACAATTGTGATCCTTGACTATGTATGCAACTATAAATATGGCTTTGATACTTGACAATGATAGATTTTGACTTGCTTTGAAATGCTTTAGACTTAGCTTATGGTTGTTCCTTGTGAATGATCTTGATTTTGAAAGGAATAGGGAAATTTTTATTAATGTACAATAGTATGACAGTGCTCAATAAATACTACCAAGCTAGAAACCAAGTGGGGACAATGAATGACATTTGTTGTCCATTTATAGGCCAAAATTTTAATAATTTAATTTAGCTGATCTTATGAAATACATGGAAAGACCCAAAAAAATATTTTAAGTTTTGAAAATTAGCCATTATATGGCACATGATGTGGCCACTCCAAGTGGATATTACAATAATTGTCCTTAGTTGGGGACAATTTGAGGGTAGTATAAAGCAATTTGAGCAAATGAATTTTAAATTTGTGTGTAATAGTGATGATGTATAAAGGGTTAAGCCCACATATGAATAAATTGCTTAGAAGAATGGTGAATAAGAATCATGTATTTGATCATAAGGCATGTGGTTTAAGATGTGTCAAGAAGTAACATTTTCAATTACTTATGACCTAATTTAGGTATCTACATTCCAACTCTACCCACTCCTTCCCCTTCCTCTCCCCCTCCCCCATTAAAGTAATGAAATTTCAAAAGTAAATGATAAAGAGTTAAAATTAAGTGTGTGAAATACACTTTGTCTTTGAGAGGATACTTCAATTATGCATGGCACTCCAAAGAAATTACATGATAAATTATGGGGAAAAGTAGTGCATTATGCAAAATATATTCTTAACAAGGTTCCAACTAAGGTTGTAAGAGATGTCACCTCCTTATGAAAAATGGCACAAGAAAAAGCCAACTATTATTCATATTTTTTGAGTTTTTGGATGCATTACTCGGGTTAACATTACAAATGATAAAAGAAAGAAGTTGGACCTAAAAATCCACAAATGCAGATGATGGGTGGTTTGTAGATATCTAAAGCATATATGTTATGAGATCCAACCATTTGTGATGTCATCATAAGAAGAGATGTTATATTTTATGAGTAGTCATTTTTCAAAGATGTAAAAACATGTACATGTCAAGACTATTTTGCACTATCATCAGCTTCTCATGCTAAGCCACCTCTCCCCATTAGAACTTCTCTTTTCATATTTCTCAAATTAAGGTAGAATTGTCTAGCTTATCTATGGAACAAAATAATGGTGATGATAATGTGTTTTAATATGAAGTCAACATTAATAATATGATTCAAACAAAAGAGATTCAAGAAGAACAAATTATTTAAGAGGTAAAGAAGATGCATAAATGGGTGACCACACTGGTATCTATTGTGATTTATTTAACCAACCTTTCATTGACCTTTCGTAGGTCAGGGGAAGCATAACAAATAGATAGACTCTCAAACTTACCACACCAGTATTTAACCTAGGCCCTGAATACCTAAACACTCACCCAAGACATAAAAAATATCACCAAAAATCTTATTGATATAGAAAGAAATGAACAAAGAATGAACAAATATGAAAGCAAACTTAAAAACCCTATAAATTATCACAAGTGATGCATATTCATTTCAAATAATATTCATTATATATTTAATTACAATATTACATATAATTTACATCTCTTGTGTATAGACTCACCATTACAACAATGATTATCAACCTAAAATATTAAAAAATATGCATGCATATTAAATTCATATAAATCCTACTCTTAAGACATTGCTCTAATTCTTCTCCTACAAAATGTGTGATCAATCAAAATCATCAATGTCTCAAATGAAAGGCCAAGGTGCCTTTATATAGGTTTCCTCATACCCCTTGCCAACTCATCTTAATGCCACCTATATGGTTTGCTAATTATATATGCATAATCCTAGAGTATGCTCTTGATCTACCAGTTATACACCCATATTATTTGAATATTATTAGATCTCAAATTTATATTCAAATTATTTATTTATTTTATATTGTAATAAGTTTTATTGCACACCATAAGGATTTGACATGAACATGATGTAGATTTTTTTAATTTCTTTGAAAATCTTATGGGATTAATAGTTGATTAGTTAAATAAAATTCATTACTTATTTTTTTATCAAATTGAATTGTATTGACTAACGTTAGATAGATTTGGTGTGCTTTTGTTACTCATGTTTAACAATAACTTTGTTTAAGCACTATTTGGTTTTGTTGACTATGTGATTTTAGTGCAGGGATTTCCCTAACAAAAGGAGCGTATTATTAGAGAAAGAGAGAGAAAAGCATGTTGAGAAACATAAAGAGAATGAACCTTGTATAAAGGTTTAGGAATTTCCGATAAGAATTAATGTAGTAGTATAACTCATATTACCACCACATAGAGTAAATACTTTGTCAAGTACCCATTTGTGTTGTTTGATCCATGGTTTTTTGCCAAATTTGTCACAAGTGTTGATATGTGATTATGATTGTGTTAGGTGCTTTAGTTATAATTTCAAGGTATATTACAGCGTATTACACTATCTTTATATGATCAGGGTATATAATTATCATTTTTAAATATATTTTTCTTCACTATTTGGTCGTACATGTTTACCAAAACTAGTTAATCTTCTAAATTGATAGTGCATCTAAAATTTTAATAAACTTAGGAAAAAAATGTCGTTGGATTAATGAAATCATCACATGATTAATAATCTTGTAAAAATAAAAATAAAATAACAATGATAACGTGAATTCAAAAAAGTTTAGCCAAAATGATAATATAATTCATTTGTAATTATATTAGAATATATATTTTATTTAAAATATTATTATATTAAAATAATATATTATAAATATATTAAAATTTATAAATTATGGGAAAATTAAAATAACATTATATATATTATTACAACAAACAAAATAAAAGATCACGCGTGCGAGGGCACAAATTTAAGCATATCCTCGTGGCATATAAATTTTCTCATAAGGGAAAATGGCAGACGGAAAAACATTTTGGCCGGATGAAAAATTTCCGCTGCCGGAATTCGAAGATTTTGTGAAGGGAAAATATTTGAAAAATGGATTAGGTTTTAAATATTTGTAAAACTAAAATGCGGTGAGCGTGGATCGAACACGCGACCTTCAGATCTTCAGTCTGACGCTCTCCCAACTGGGCTATCCCCGCAAGTGAAAAGCAATATCTTAATAAAATTTACCATTATGTAAAAATTTAGTCAATCACGGGGAATTATAAACCTATGGCTAGCTTATCCTATAAACAAAAGTGTGTGTCTAAAATAATTTGATAGATGCCAAATTGCAATGGAACAAAATACTTGTTATTGCTATAATTCACTAGTCCCTCCTTGTGGAATAGCTAGCTAGTGCAGGGATTGCTTAACACCACCCACAATTTAACACTCTGGATCCACCATGTTAGGCAGGGAAATTGGATTATATTTAGCATTTATATTTATATAGAAATGATTTGGAAGATCTAGATTTTTTTATTGGATAGGGTAAAATGTTTTTTTATAAGTGTTGCGAATTAGTATTACGGTATAATTAAAGGTTCATTTTTTTATAATAAATTAAAACTTAGAAAAAACAAAAATAATCAATGAAAATGAAAAAATATAAATTATATTAAAAAAATGTAAGATTTTATTTATATATTTAAGATAATTTTTTATGATTAATTGATATTTTAATTATTTTTTAAATATAAATAATTATATATAGCATTTATATTTATATGGAAATGATTTGGAAGATCTAGATTATATTAGAAATTGTTGTAGATTTTATTTATATATTTAAGATAATATTTTATGGTTAGTTAATATTCTAATCAATTTTTTAATATAAATGATTATGTCTAGCATTTATATTTATATGGAAATGATTTGGAAGATGTAGATTATATTAAAAAATATTGTGAGATTTTATTTCTATATTTAAAATAATTTTATATGGCTAATCAGTATTTTAATCATTTTTTAAATATATTTCTATTAATAATTATAAGGTAAGAGAACCTACGTATTTTATAAGATTCTATATTTTAATTATAGGAGTTTGATTTAATAGATAATGGATTGTTTAAAGTAAATACGACAACACAGGGAGAAATTAAAGTATTATTTTCATATAAATTGTATATAAAATCAATATCATAAATTAATATACATTTACAAACTAAAAAATTTTTGTAATCATTTTTATGTTAGGCAAGTAAATTGGATCATGTCTAACATTTATATTTATATGTAAATGATTTAGAAGATCTAGATTATATTAGAATTTTTTGTGGGATTTTATTTGTATATTTGAGATTTTTTAAAAAAATATGGCTAACCAATATTCTAATCATTTTTTTAATATATTTATATTAATAATTAAAGGTAAGAAAACTTGCATATCATATAAGATTTTATATTCCAATTTTAAGAGTTTGACTTGTTGGATAATGGATTATTTAAAGTAAATACGATCACACAAAGAGAAATTGAAATATTATTTTTTAAAAATTGTATATAAAATCAACATCGTAAATTAATGTACATCTTCAAACTAAAATATTTTCATAATCATTTCTATGTAATAAATTGGATCATGTCTATCATATATATTTATATGGATATGATTTAGAAGATCTAGATTATATTAGAAAATTTTGTGGGATTTTTTAATTAGTATTGGTAAACACTTTTGAACCAGAGCTATGAATCAAGACCCAACCCTTTTATAATTAGCAGACAAGGCCTCAAATACCAAATGAAAAAATAAGTCTATAAACAAAAATCAAGTGATCTAATGGGCACCATCTTAAGTTGAATTGTAAATAATTAATGTAATTGAATTTAGATTGTAGTTATAGTATGTCATGTGTTTTTTTAATAGTTTTGTAATAATTTTTTTACCCAGATCGTGTGGTTAAATTGTCCAACGGTAATAATATTTATTCATAATATTTAAACAAAATTATTATCAAATTTACTTTAGGTAAAAAATTATATGCTCTTATTGATCTTTAATACAATTTTTTTTTTACATGAATTAAATGTAAAATTGAAATACACACCAAAAAAAAAAAATTAAGGAATTTAAAAATATATATAATTGTTAAGAGAGGAAAATAATATTAATGTAAAAGTTATATATGATCTCAAAAAGTGTGCCCAAAAAAGGTGATTGGAGTAAAAAGACATAGATTGTTGTTATGTATTGTCATGAAGGTAATGAGATTTGATTAGTTTGAGGAGACTTTAATGTTTCCCCAAATGTGTGCAAGTTAATCGGAGCTATGGAGAGTGTGGGGTTTGTATGAATGGACATGTAACACAAAAAAACTATTTTCTTTGATGGAGCTTTGATATAACGATTTTAGAATGAATTAATTTGGTGATTTGAGATTGCAGGGCTTTGTTCAAGAGAATGAGAGACATACAAAGTTTAATCGTGTTCGAGTCTCCCTTGTCATTGGTAGTTGACTCCTCAGGTGACACTGTTTCTCACGGATCTAAAAGGTTCTCCCAAATTAAAAAAAGACCCTGTTACCGATTAAAATAATAATAAATAAAGTATAACTTTAAATATTTAATAGAAAAAAAACTTGCCCATTTTGCAAAGTGGAAGAAGGATTGGGGAGAATGACAGGCTGTAGCGTGTGCAGGTCGCAGTCGAGCTAGGGCAGTTGTGCCCTAGCCTGTTCAAAGCAGTGGGTTGGTGTGCGCAGTTGTAGTTTGGGGGAGCGAGGGAGTGGCGAAGGGCTGAGGCATCAGGCAGATGCATCACAGGGTCATGCTAGACCAAGGAGGGCGTGATCATGGCTCAACAAGAGCCTTTAAAAACTGCGCTTGGCAAAAGTTTTACTACAGCTGTGGGCATGAACAGGCAGGAGCAGTAAGGTAAAACAGTTGGTCAGGAGTTTTCTTCCCATAATCTAGGAGCAATGGAATAGAGCTTGCCCAGGGGTTCCAGGATTATGAAAATTAATGGATGCCTGGAGAAATGCAAGGAACGACCTAAACTGGTAATTTCTTTCGATATGATTTCGAAGGATGTGGAATATTATTCTAAGCATTCTTTATATTGCAAGTTTTGGGTCTGAAAGTTTCCCTTCAGTTTCTAGAGGGTTGGGCCAGGCGAGTGTGGGAGCCAGAGGGAGAAATAGAGATCACGTTATTGGAAAATAACTACTTCATGGTCACGTTTGTATGCCTGGCTGACTGCAACAGGGTTTTTGAGGGAGGGTCATACTTTTACAATCAGGTCAGACTTTTTGTTAAACCTTGGCATGCTGGGTTTAATCCTTTTGAGGAATTACCAACTCAAGTTCCGGTATGAGTTAGGCTCCCCAGACTTCCTATTGAATGTTGTCGTGAGGATGTTCTCTTGATGTTAGCTTTGACGCTTGGAAGGCCGGTGGGGTCTTCAACTCAGACTTTAGGTAAGAAAGTCATGACTTTTGCCTAAATTTGTGTGGAAATTGATTTGAGCAAACCATTGCCTAATGGGCTGGAGATGAGTGTGGGTTCATACTCCTTGGTGCAACAATTGGACTATGAGACCCTTCCCTTCAGGTGTCGCCTTTGCCATGAGTATGGACACCTGGTGCATAAATGTCTAAAGGCTAAGCCAATGGAGCAACATCCCCAACCGCCACTTAGAAACATTCCCAACATTGATAAAGGGAATAAATCGGGGGTTGGGGAGTGCAGGGATGATGAAGGTTTTGTACAGGTGAAAAATTGAAGCCATAACAAGGGCTAGAAGAGGACCCTTAGGGAGAGGCAGGATGATGACTCTTTCAACAGGTTTGAAATCTTGGACGAATTGGGCCAGGAAGAAGTAAATTTGGGATTAAGGAGTGTGGAGTAGTTTGTGGGAGGTTCAGTACTAGAGATTAATTCAGCCAATCTTTCGGTGGTTCTTCAGGAAGAGTCGACCTTACCCATGGCTGTTGAGGGGCTGACAGAGGAATTGGGAGGGAAGGTGACAGATAGGGACCTAGAATAGAATGGAGAGGACCTATACCCTTTGACAAGGGTTGTGGGGACATAAGTAGATAAGAAAGGAAAATATTTTCCCCACCTGGGTATTCTCCAGAGGGAGGGAAAGAAGGGGACGTCAGAAAAAAGTGCTAAAGTGGGATGCAAGAAGGACACATACATAATCAAGATGATTGGGAAGACCTTGGTGGAGTCTGGTGTAGTTAAGACCTTAGACTCGCACTTCTTAACTCCTCTGAAATGATCATTATCTCGTGGAATGTAAGGGGACTGAACAGTGGTCCCAGATAAAAGGTTGTTAGGGTATTAGTTAGATGTCAAGTACCTAATATTCTCTTTCTTCAAGAAATGAAAGTTTTTGTGGATGCTATGAGGAATATTGCACCTAAGTTATGGAGGTATGGGTCATGGCAGTGCATTGGAGCTCATGGATCTTCAGGGGGCATGGCTTGTTTCTGGAATCCACGTAAGATCCAACCTCTGCCCTGGATTTCCTTTAAATCCTCTTTATTTATGGTGGCTTTATGTATTGAGTCAGGTGAATTAGTCATTTTTTCCAATGTTTATGCTCCTACAGATTTCCAAGGTAAACTTCTTGTTTGGAAAAACATCCACTTTCTTTGTCAATTATTTCCCTATTTGCCTTGGATTGTGGTGGGAGACTTTAATGCTATTCTTGATTTAACGGAGAAGAGAGGAGGTAATGCACGATTGGAACCTTCTTCTCTCCTGCTCTGGGATAATATTGAGGCACTCAATTTAGTGGATATCAAGCCGGTTACTGGATGCTTTACCAGGAACAATCGAAGCGTGGGGGACAAGTGCATTGCGAAGCGTATAGATAGATTCATGACCTCCTGTTACTGGGTGGGGGGTTCATGGTCTTCCTACCTTAATATTCTTGATTGGAGGGGCTCAGACCACTGGCCAATAAAATTGGTCATTTCTTTTGCCCATGAGCCTCTGAAGGTGCTTTTCAAGTTTCAGCTTATGTGGTTCAGGGACCCGTGTTTGGATGAGTGGTAGATTGGTGGAGGGGTAGGCCTGTTGTAGGAACAACAATGTATACTCTTGTTAAGCTTCTCCAATTCGTCAAGTGCCAACTCAAAAAGTGGAACCGATAAAGTTTTGAGAACATTTTTCAAAAGAAAAATGAGGCGCAGATGGAGCTGAATGTCATTACCAAAACTATTCAGGATGTGGGAATGACTGAGGTTTTACTGAGGGAGGAAGCCAGGGCCTTAAAAGCTTTGGAGGAATGGAAACTAAGGGATGAAATATTTTGGAAACAAAAGGCCCAGATCAAATGGCTTAGAGAAGGGGATAAGAACACAGCCTTCTTCAATTCAGTTCGGGCTAGATAGCATGGCATGGGGGTTACTTCTTTGGTGTTGGACAGTGGGGAGATTATTTCTTCTACGCAAGGTATCATTAATGAGGTAGTGCAATATTTTGCTTCATTATTCAAGGAGGAAGCGTAGTGGGACTCGGCTGAAGAGGTCCCACTACTATGCAGGGTATCATTAATGAGACAGTGCAGTATTTTGCTTCATTATTCAAGGAGGAAGTGTAGTGGGACTCGGCTGAAGAGGTCTGTCTTGTATTCCCTCTTTGGTGACCAGGGATATGAATGAGCATTTGATGAGGGATATATCCTTGGAAGAGTTAAGGAGGATAGTCTTTATGATGCAGAAAGGAAAGGCACCTGGTCTAGATGGCTTCTCAATTGAGTTCTTCCAAGAATTTTGGGAAATTATTAAATTTGACCTCCTGGATGTTGTTCAAGAATCCCAGAGGAACAAGCAAATGCTTCAGGCTTTGAACTCCACCTTCTTGGATCTCATTCCTAAGGGTGTAGGGGCCAATAGGCTGAGTCTTTTTAGGCCCATTTCTCTCTGCAATGTCGCTTATAAAATTATTTCTAAGCTGATCACTGAGAGGTTAAAAAAGTGGCTGCTTGCTCTTATCTCAAAAGAGCAAGGTGGCTTTGTGGAGGGCCGACAGATTTTGGATGGGGTGGTGATGGCTACTAAGACTATACATTCCATGACCCAGTCCAATGAGAAGACGATGTTTATCAAGCTAGATATGTCAAAGGCCTATGATAGAGTTTAGTGGTCCTTCCTCCCGAAGGTCTTGGACGCCTTTGGTTTTGTAGAGGATTGGATTCGTTGGGTTTTGAGTTGTGTGAACTCGACCTCCTTTTCAATTCTGATTAATGGTGAGCACTCTAATCTCTTTAGGGCTTCTCATGGATTGAGGCAAGGTGACCCTCTTTCTCCTTACTTGTTTCTTCTGTTGGCGAAAGGATTGGATCAATTGATCAAAAGAAATGTGGGTGACAGTGCTATTCAGGGTTGGTAGTGGGGAAGGGAAATCCTTGTACAATCCCATCTTCAGTTTGTGGACGATGTGGCTTTGATGGGTAGGGCTACTATAGGAAGGCATCTAACATATGCAAGAGCCTAGATATTTACCTTGCGGCCTCTGGACAGGTAATTAATGAGGGCAAATCATCTATTTTTTTAACACTCTTCTAGCCATACAACGAAGAGTGGCTCTTATCCTCTGGTTCTAAATTGGGAGTCTCCCACTGCTTTATCTCGATATTCCTATCTCTGTTGGCTGGTTGGCTAAGGAGTCATGGCGGGTGATCCTAGACAAATTTTGGGACAAGGTGAATCACTAGACCCACCGTTGGTTATCCTTTGCGGGTTAGGTTCAATTGATTCAATCAGTGGTGCAGGCTCTTCCTATCTACAGGAGTATGATCCAGGTGGCACTGATGAGCTTTGTTAAGGACTTGGACTCCTTAACAAGACAACTTTTATGGGCTGATAATTTATTTTCGACCAAGTGGAGCCTAATTAATTGGGAGACAGTTTACAGCCCAAAGAGGTTTGGTGGGCTAAGATTACGACAGTCTGTGCTATCTGGTACTGCTTTGTCTGCCAAACTATACCGGCATTGGTGCGTGGAGCAAGATCGACTATGGGCTAGAGTGTTGTCTCACAAGTATTTTTTTGGGATTCCCCAGAGGGATATTCCACGATATGATTTGGTTGGTAAAGGCTCGGTGATTTGGGCGACTCTCAAGAAAGGAGCCACGCTGATTAAGAGGGGTCTTTTTTGGATATGCAAGAGTGGGGTGGAGGTCTAGTTTTGGCATGACTCGTGGGACGATTTCCCTCCTATAATTTGCCAATACCCTCAACTGAGTACTCTAGCCCAGAGGTTTTGTGAAGCTAGATGGAAAAGGGTGTGTGACTTTAAATCCCTTTCCTTTCAAGGGCAGATGGCAGTTGCTAGATGGAAGTCCTCGAAAGAGTGGTCGATTCTTGGTTTGGAGGCAGAGTGCACGAACCTACAAAATATTCTGTCTCAACGTAGTTGCAACACACTTATAGATAACGATGTGTTAGCCTGGTCCCCGAATCCCAAGGGGAAGTATACGGTGTCCTATGGCTATCAGGAGTTGATTTCCCAGTAGTATGAGGATAGAGGGAAAGTTCAGTGGTGGAAGAAAGTTTGGAATGGTTTCTCATGGCTAAAGTGTAACTATTTTACATGGACTTTAGTGTGGAATAGATGTTTGACATGGGACAATATTCAGAAGCGGGGATTTGTTGGTCCTTCGAGGTGTGTGCTCTGCAATAGAGAGGAGGAAGACTCCTCTCACATTTTCTTTCGCTGTCCCTTCACTCTTAATTTGTGGCACTTTTGGTGGGATGTGTGGTGATGCCAGTGCATCCACGTTGTCTCTTTGGCTGATTTTTGGTCTAGAGTGGGCCGTCCCCCTTCTTCGACTTCCTTCTTGTAGGATGCATGGTATGCTGGCCCTATTTTCCTGCTCTGGCAAGTTTGGCTGGAAAGAAACCAAAGAATTTTAAGGAGAAAAAATTGGTGACTCAGTGGGTCTGGAGCAGAATTAAGGAAATGATCCAGGAATCTATTGAAGCGAAGAGTGAGGTTATGTTGCCATTGAAGAAAGGGGACGCTGAGGTGCTGGAACGATTTGGCATAAGAGAGTTATCTCTGATCTCGGCTTGTGTCAGACGTGGTACACAAGGGCAGTGAAAAGTTCAATGGTTGGGGAAGTGGATGCCTCCACCTGTTGGACTTTTGAAAATTAATACAGATGGGTCATCCAGGGGCAACCTAGGGGCGGTTGGGATTGGTGGGATTGCTAGGGATTTTTTGAGATTGGTGGTTTTTATTTTCTCGGCATATCAGGGAGTGCAGACAGTTAATAAGATGGAAGGTTTGGCTATCCTATATGCTTTGAGGAGAGCTTATGATTTGGGTTGGAGGAGGGTGATCTGTGAAGCTGATTCTCAGGTCCTGATGAACTTGATCCTGGAAAGGAAAATTTTTGATGTGAGCTGGCAATTGGCCACGATAGTGCAACAGATTTTACAGGTGAGTTTGTGCATGGAGTCAGTATCCTATGCCCACATTCCACGGGAGTGGAATAGGGCGACTGATTGTTTGGCAAAATGGGCGTCGAAAGAGGGAGAAGGCCACAAGGCAGATGAATGGGAGTAGCTGCTTGGCGATTTACGTCAGGAACTGGAACCCATTCTTGATGGAGATATTGGTGGAGTTGAGATTTGAGGCTGTTGTTTTTGGTTTGCTTGTCTTTTGAGCTTTTTGGATGCTTTTGTAATCTGATGTTTTAAGCTTAATAAATTTTTTACCCCCTTTTTTTTTTAAAAAAAAAAACCTTAAATATTTAATAGTGTTGGTAGCTTTGAAATTTGTACTAGACAACTTTACCAAATAAATGTTTTATGATTTGTTATTTTTGAAATGAATTTGTATTATTAATTGATATTAGTTGAGACTAATGTGTCATGCTTGTATAAATTTGTTTTAAAAAATCATAAATATTATCAAAAAGAAAAAGTAAATGTTGTTACACTTTAGCCACTTTTAAAATTATTTTAATTAATATATTAAAATAAATAGAAAATTCAACAAAATAATATAGGAGAATCTTCTTTAATTTTTTGGTACTAAATTTTAAAATTATTAAAAAATTATATCTTCTCAAAAGCTCTCATTAACTAGAGCAAAAAAAATATTTATTTTATTGATTCCTATATTACCCTTCCTTGGTATACCTACTACTAATAAATTACAATAAGTGTTATGTAGGGTTCAAACCATCATATTATGTTAGGTTCTATACATTATTCACTAGAGTTTTGTAAAGATTATAATTATTACTAAAAAAATGCTTACTGTATATGGCTTTAATGAAATTTTATGGACTTGAGTACTTTGAAATTTAGAAAATGTTAAAGAAATGAAATTTTAAGAGTACATAATATTAGAGTAACTTTTTGAATAAAAGTGTGTAAATTTATATTATTATTGACATTTTTGAATTATATTACTTAATTTATTATAAGATATAAAAATAATATATAAAAATCTAAACAATTTTATTTTTAAAATATTAGTTTTCTAATTATTTTAAATCATATTTATATATATTTTATAATTAAAAATTAATTAATATTATAATTTTTTTAATGACTTATAATTGAATGTGTATAGGGTTCATGCTTTATATCCCTTCCAATTGCTATTTGAATTCTAAGTGTCAATGTCACGATGAATATTATGATTAGATTATGGTAGAGGGCATGGTGCTCCCCCTTCCTTATCCCATCCCCATGCCTGCCTTTCTACTTTTTATGATTTTGAATCATTCAGTTGTGAATGCCCTTTCCTTTTCTACATTTTCTAGTAGCACACCCTAGAGACGAAAGATTTCACCAATCTTTTTATTAAGGAGTTTGCTTATTAATCATACTCTTTTCTCCTCTAATTGATTGACAGTTGAGTCATAGTTGTAACTCTACACACCTATCGGAGCATGCAAACCTATAATTCTATTTATGCCTAATCATTTCTTGGTAAGAGTCAAACATAATTTGCTTCAAAATGTTAACTATTAATTATGTTAAAATATGTTGACTTATAATTGAATGTGATTGATTGATATAAGGTTATCTTTATTGAATTTTCAAACATAGTGTGATATTTTTAGTATCAAGGCTCTTGATTTTGCATAGCATATGTTCAACATATTTGTTTTGGCTTTTCTTTGCAAGAAATGGAAACATCGTGTTCTCTCCGCACACATTGCACAATATTTAATAACCCTTTTATCAATGTGGTGGAATCTGCAAGTTTAAATGGAAATTTTAATAACATGTAGGGGAACATTCCTTATTTTTGTAGTGTTAAACTTTATAATCGTTATAATCATGTCTTGTCAAAAGTTCTCATTGGCTAAAGCAAATTTTTTTTACTTAAGTGATTTCTATAGCACCATGTCTTGGCAGAGATTAAATATCTTAATGTGCTCGAGTGGACCCTTAACTTGATACAAATTTATAAAAGTATGCATGAAAAAAATAAAATGCTCAAAATAATGATATCATTAGTCCTAAGTAAGAAAGGATTTATCAAAATAATTATACTTTCTCTTAAGATTTTTTAACCTACCTTTATCTCATGGCATTATATTATAAATATCATTTGATATTATATTGTATTTTTTGAAGGATTAATGATTATTAACTCTTATTTTGATGAGTGACAATGGTAGTGTCAAGGCTAAGTTTTAGTTATTATCTTAGACCTTCATCGAATATTTCTTTCATTGATGAGTTATCTCTTTGTAGATATTAAAATCTAGAATAAGATACTTGGCAATGTCGGTTTTGATTTACACTCACCCTTCATGACTTGTGCATGCATATATGACTCATATTCATCAGTTTCTCACACCAACATGTTTTGTATAGGTTTGATCCTCCTAATTTATTGTCAATCACCTATAGGTAATCCCTAGTTTATGCCAAACTAGTCAATTAGACATCTCCAGATCATTAGATTAGTATTTAGATCTCCTTATAGAACCATCAAACCTAAAGAGTACTATAATTTTGGTATCGTCCAACCCTAACATTTTCATCCCACACTATGCAATGGTCACATTTCAAATTCAACTCATTATATGGGTCAACTCATATGTTTTGTAGTACTCAAAGAGACCCAAATACTAGACAATAGTTATAAGCCTATAGTGGAATCTAACACTCATCAAAGAAACATTTATACACTTTTGCACATTCAACAAGACTAACATATTCTCTTCAATTTAATAATCACTCATAACGAGCAGGTCCTATCAAAGTCCAAAGCCCCTCAAATACAAGTCAAAGTTTTAGTTACCAAGTGTTGTGAGTTGTATCATAGGTTGCATACATTGAACGAACACTATTACATACATAAACCTAACAAATAGAACTACATGGGATTTAAATTCCCTCTTCAAAGTATTGAATGTGTAAATAGCACTCAGACATTCAATATGAAGTGGTTGGGTTCACCTCAACCCACAATATGTCTCATTTTACAAGCCACAACCTAGTGTCAACAGTTGGCATATAGTTTCAAGAAAAAGAGACAAATTTTTAGGTATTGCATGCATAGTCAAGCTTTAGGATTGTATACATAAATGAAAGAGAAGCAAGTGAAAAAACTTATACCAAAACAAAGAATCAAGAATAACACAGATGAAACACTCAAACTCAATTGCTAGCATCAAATGGTATCAACCAGATGTTGAGGTTATTATCTAAGTGTGCCCAGAACTCCAATTCCTAGTCTGAGTGACTCAAAATCCAATTTCATGTCTTTTATGTTGTTTTCATTCATTCTCAAACTTGCACAGTTTAGTAAAATGTTAAGTATCTTATCTCTCTTAGTAATTTAGATAATTAGTGAGTGCAAGTGTTAAATCAACGTCTACTTTTTACATACATATTTATGTGTAACTGTCATACATAAAAAATTTGAATAAAACAAACAATTTTATCTTATTTAGAGTTAACTAATCTAAAATAAGGTAAAACATATTGGTGAACCCATATATTTTATTGAACATGTCAAACCATAGGTTTCCCTTAGGGTTTATTCCTTCATTCTAGGGTTTTATATTTTTGCCTTAAGATTTCAATTTCAATTTCTGATTTTTCCACACAAAAGGCAATAAATATTTTTAACCTTTTGGGCCCCAAACTTCTTTATACTTTCATAATTCTCTTCTATGTCATCCAATAAGTCTAGTTCCCCTGACCCTCAAAGGTGAAGTGATACATTATGTGGTGCACATATTGAGCATAGTGAAATTCATTTGATTTCATCTAAAATGGTTAAATAAATGAAATTATTGTGCATTCTTCTTTATCTTCTTTTGATGTTGTAATTATAAATGAATATATAAAAATAGATGATTATGTTGGCATGCATAATATAGATCATGTTAATAAATGTAATCATGGATATTAAGATATAATTAATCTTGATGACCTTAATAGGGTGGATCTTAAACTAGTTAAAATAACATCTAATTTTCAAAATTGAATTCATCAAAATCTTCAAAAAGTGGACAAAGTTTTAAAATTAATCATAGCATCTAAAGCTGTGTTGGCTAAAAAAATTGTTAGGGAGACAATTGTGGACTTTTAGTCAACAACGTGAGGACAAAATCCCTTCATCATTCAACAACATGGGGAT
The DNA here is from genome assembly GCA_037957365.1 of Torreya grandis. Classification (NCBI taxonomy): domain Eukaryota; kingdom Viridiplantae; phylum Streptophyta; class Pinopsida; order Cupressales; family Taxaceae; genus Torreya; species Torreya grandis. The sequence continues at coordinate 1,213,956 of JARHVA010005172.1, read as the reverse complement.
AAAGTCCCTCTCCTATTAGTAAGAAAGCTACTTTTATTGAAAACCAAAAAGGGAAAGCAGGAAAAGATCTATTCACAACTATTTATAACAAAAATATTTTATGTGGGGGTTTTGTACTTTTATCTGGAAAGTACAAAAAGGAGATAGGAAGGAAATGAAGAGAATGATGGGAAGTAGGGGGAAATGAGAAAGGAAAGGAGAAAGAAAGAATGGGTTTATTCTATCCATTTAAACATATAAGTTGCTATGATAACCTTATAAAAGACAAAGGACAACCCTATGCATTTAAACACAGAGACTCACTAGGATAGCTCAAGATCTAAGATTGTAACATGGGAAGCCTTTATGATATAAATGGAAAGGGAAAGACATATTCTGGAAATAATAACAAGGGTACATACACTGGAAGGAGATTGGATAGATTTTAAAAAAAGGATATTCAACAACCCTATATTTCCCAATAAAAATAGGTATAAAATCTTATTCTTAATTCAACAAAAGATTCACAATGACTAGAATTCCTAATGCAGATTCAATATAAATTGCTACACTAATTTTTTTGCATTCATTAACTAATTAACAATAGTATTTTAACAAATCAAAAGAACAAGAATCAAAGTGGATTGACATATTCATGCACATCATTCACCAGAAAGATTCATGGCATAGTCCTGTAAGTTATTTTGTATTGATTCTTTGTAGAACTATACATACATATTACTTCCTTCCATCTTGTAAATTTTTTTCTAATGTCAAAAATCCAATCGACAAAAATCCATCTTGAGCTCATCTAAAGCTAACCTAAAAAATGATCCCCAAAATCCTATTTATAGGTTACAATGGGTGGTTACACTATGTAACCATGTTTTTTGCATTTTTAAGAGCTTGCAAAAGCACATTAGTGAAAAAGAACAACTTAAAACTTGAAAAAATATGTTGAGAAATTTTCACAACTTGAAAAAGTGCAATGACCAATTTATATGACTTGCAACTTACAAAAGTGTGTTGACAAATTCACATGACTTACAAATTGACTTCACAATTTTGCACAACCTGACACCTACAAAAGGGGCTTAGAAAATTTGCATGACATAAAAATTGTAAATGTACTATTTAAAACATGCACAATTTTTATTGTGAGAATGACTCAAAATTTATAAGTACGGATTTGCCAAAATATGATGGATAACTATTCTTATTCTTTTACTTTGTCAAGAATGATCTAGATCTCTTCTTTCTCTAGAAACTACTTATTATTTTTCACTTATTTAGTTTTCCTATGCAAAGTATTCTCAGTTGTCTTCTCCATCCCTTTTACAATTGTTACAATCAACAAGACTTCCCAATGTTCTTGACCGAACCAATTAAACTAAAAAACAATTTGAGGAAGGCAATATTCATGCAAATAAGCCAATTCCTGAGTAACTCTTTGATTACAGAGTGAGGTTGATGGATTTGTCAAATTTTTAAAGACATAATTGTGGTATTATTATGGTCATGTTGATGAATGAGTTTTTAAACAAAAGGTTTCAATATTTGCTTTTTGTCAATTTAGATGAAGTTTCCTTATTCTGCGAGCTTCAGCTTTTCACATAAAAACATAAACTACCTCAATAATGTCCATATCATTTGATAATGAATCAAAATCATATTTGAATTCCGCTTTCTTAATAAAATCCATTACTAACCAAGAAAATGAAAACTCCATTTTTTAATAGAATTTCTACACACTCTTGGCTGTTGTGCCCTAACACACATGCCCCATTTTGAAATTTCAAACGAGGACCCATCATTATTGGAAACTTCTACTTGGGGGAAAAATAAACCTTATAATTCCATAATACAATGTTCTTCATGCAAAGTCTAAGGTTATTTTCATCAGTCTAAATTTATAAAAACTCGAATCATTAAAATCAAATCTTAGACGAACATTTTAAGTTATTTTGAACCTTGAGTTTTCATAAGTTCTATCCAAAATTGATGCTTTGATTTATCAACTATGGTAAAAATATCCTTTTCATCTTAATTTTCCTACATTTTGTATGATCACAGGGCTATCAACCGGGACTAGTTAATCACCCACAATCGGGCCTCATCTTTATTGCATGATATTGTGAGAGGTGGTGCTATCATAACACCTTGATCTTTCAACTTTCTCAAAGGATTTATAAGTCTTTGAACAAGTCTCGAGAACTTGGGTGTCAACACATGTCATTATAACATTACATGGAGCCTTCAAAGTTCAAAGGAAATTATAAGTATTTTAGATCCTCTAGCTCCAAAAACACACCATGTGGTGCGTTCTCATGAACCCAAGAACATAGACTTTACAAAATTAACAATCAACTAATAGGTTCAAGCTCCTGGAGTCTAATGATACCAAGATTTTGAGATTTTGTGGTTCTGAGAGTTTGATACTTGACATATTTTCATCCATTGGAACCCTAGAAGGATTCAATGTAATAGTGTCAAGCTTCTAAGCTCTGAACACGTGAGACTTGGAACCTTTTTGTTCAAGAATAAGTTGGAACCTTTTTGTTCAACTGTACCTTTGTATGTATACAAACAAAGCAAAGGGTTCAATGGTCTCGTGGCCCTAAGTCTCCAAGCCTCCAGGTCTTTGAGATCATGCCACATGTTGGCATTTTTTTACCCATAACCATTTGGTACATACATAGTTCTAATATATAAGTAGCCATGGCTCTAACCTTCTGAGCTTTTGCTGGTACAAGATTATTCCACGTGGCTCAATCATGTTAACTTATGACCTCGGAGCATATGAAATAGTACTAGAAATCTAAAGAGTTGGCTAAATAGAGATTGAACAAGTGTCATAATTCAAAGTGAACATGGTCAAGGTCTATATAAATAAGGTTGACATCAAATTAAAAGATCCAATGAATTAAGAAGTGACATCTATCTCAATCGGGATGACTAGACATATACAGTTAACTAAATATTATCATTTGGCACCCACCAAAGCTAACAAGAACATTCAAATTGAAACAAGAATAAAATATAAATATTATTATTTGTATTTATGACATATGAATGAATTCAAGTCTCATAATTTAGGTTGATATATGCAAAATAGACATGAAAGAAAGTCATTTCATTGTTACTCCTTTGATCAAGCATCACAGTTTTGAGCCTTCGAGCATCCAATAAGCCCTAATTTTATCAGCGGGTTTGCCAGAATGAACCAATTAATTTACAAGAATAATCACAACATTTGAGTTGAATCAATGGCCTCCTCTTCAAATCAGAGTCATCCTCAAGCTCCTTTTGCATATTCTTATGTTGGAGGCAAAGAATTTATGGATATTGTGTTCGATAAGAGTGCCCTAGACTCCAAATTCCTTCACTACTCAGCGTGGTGGGATGAAATGGAATCTGTGGTGCCATACTCTATGCAAGATCAAATTTCACCAAATGAGAAGAAATAAATAGATGAACTATTTCCCATTAAAGCACAAGGCCTCCACCAAGCAATAACAAAACCAGAGGTAATACCTTACATGGACCTACTTAGAGATTTATTTTTTAATGGAACATTTTATGTGGATTGTCTACACATTAGGAAAATAAAAAACACAACTTATATTTATGGTAGGACATTTGAGAGGTATCTTATAATTTTGGTCCCTGAGACCGCATATAACTAATTCTCAACTAATGTCTAGCTCGAGCAAAATATCATAGAGGGAAAATTGAAATAATGGTTGATTCAAGGCCAGAGGAAGAACGTGAAGGGAAGGATTTCATATAATTGTATTTTCAAGTTTACCTTGATAATTAGGATAACTATGGATCTCCAAACTCAATTATATACTTTTTATAGCACTATGTTTGTACAAGTCAAGTGGGTCCTTATGTTAGACATTATTTTAACATTTGACAAAATAGTCACCCTATGAGAGATCATAAGTGTCAAGCTAAAGACACAAATGTTTTATCTTGATCAAAGGCTAGCTGATGGTAATTTATACATGATGTCCTATTTACTAGATGTATTATTAGGCACAATTCAAGACCCACGAGCAATTATGGCAACCCTCAATAGAATACCTGGGAAACAAAATCATTAAAGATTATTCTTTTATGTTCATATATAGGTTTAAAAATGAGATTCAAAGGATATGTGATTAGGTATATCTTCAAGTGTTTTAATAAATTCATGGCACTCTGATGCCTAGGTTGTTTGAAACCTAAAAAGGAGCCTTAACAAAATAGGAGACTACTAGGATTGCCTCGATGTCACTATCATCAAGATAGAAGGCTCACAAACATCTCTATTGTTATTGTCACACCATGTCCTAGATAAAATTACATAGCAAGAAATAACATTTAAAATTTTCAACACCATTGATGAAGAGCTCAGTTAGAAACACTTGGCTTATTACTTCAAAAATCCTTTAAGCATTGGGCAACTAAAGTATGTGATTAAGTCACATTTCATCTAAGTTTTCAAGGCCAAGACTTATTAAAATTTGAAGGTGGCACCTTTAATGGAATGGGATCCCAAGAAGAAGATAAGGGGATACCTCCAATACATTAAGGAGAAGAAAAAATTGAACATTTCATATGGTCACCAGGAATATGACCATGATGTTCTCTTTCTAAATGCATCAGACGACATGGAGGTATGCACCAAGATGAAGAAAAGTTGATGTCTATGGTTTGGACTCAATCCCTTCAATATGATCTTGAAGTTACAGAAGAAGAGGCACAAAGGGCATGGATCCATCAATGGCCTTCATCCTAGTCACAGATGCAAGATAAACCCTCCTCTCATATAGGGGAACAAACATACTTGTAAGAAGGGGAGTCAAACATCTAGAGGGAATCTAACCCCCAAATAAGGAGGGAAATTCTTTAAGATATCTTAGGTCCTCGGTTTCCCTCTTCATCTTTAGACACTGCTACAAATTTGGGAATAACTACAACAAAGGAAAAGTCTACACCTCCTTCAGACAGACAAAGGAAGAACACTTTTGTTATGACACCTCTACCACCCTTTACAATAGTTACTCAAGTTAGTCTCCCTAATTTTCTACAAGTTTCTTTCTTAACTATTCCAATTGCTCCTAGTTCTCCCAAGTCTCCTTGGGTAAGTTCACCAACATCCACAACCATCAATGAGGATACTTTTCCTCAAACTCACCCTTTCATGCCAACTTCAATCACCTTTTTCCCCACCACTATTATCACACCAACCATTCCATCACCACCACCTGCAGTGGTACTTTCCACCACTATTGTTCCTTCAATTATTTCACCATCTCCTCTAGCTTTCACTCCCCCCAAAGTAACTTACCAGAGGAAGCCCAAAGATCTTCCCACCTCCTCCAATAGAAATAAATTAGAATAAGTGCCATCACTTGGTCTTCCCACCATATAAGAGTCACTTGATGAGGAGGAGGAAAATGAATAAGTAGAAAAAGAGGATCCAAGTAGGTAATATCTTTATTTTAGTATTCAATTGATGAGGATGAATAAAGTGTAGAAATAATGAAGGGTTTAGGGTCCAAATTAAGTGAACAACCAACCCCAGATGATGAAGAGACAAAGTTGGAGAAGGCTAAGGCCATGAACTTGGAAAGCTTACCACAAGAAAGAATTCTGGTTGGCTCTTTAGATGAGCAAATCCTCATTGAATAAAAAATTAATAACATAGGTGAGGTAGTTTCTTCCCTTGTTTCATCTATTTTCATTATAAATATTCTAGTTACGGACTTGCCTTGATCTATCCCAAGTATTATTTTATCTAGTTCTATTAATTCATCCATTCTTTCTCCATCAATACAAATAAAAGCCCCAAAGAAAGGGGTTTGTTTTCAAAGTAAGGTTAAGGTTTCCAACTATAACCCCAAAATGCCACAGTTCCTAAGAAATTGTCAACTCAACTAGAGCTACCAATGCCCTAGTCATTACTTATGTCATCAACTACTATGATTGTTGAGAGGATCCCAGTATTAACCAAGTTTGTGGATGACATTACTCCAATAAGGGAACCATCACCATGGAAAAGGGTTATTTACCCACTTCTCTAGTTCCCAATTCAAATAAGTGCATCATTGGCACCACCAAAAATGACATCCCCTCCTATGACTCCTCCACCTTCTATATCCAAAGACCAAGGTCTACATGAAAAAATAAGGAAAAAAAATTGTTCCCCGATGAGTAAAAGAGATGTAGAGTGCAAGGGATGAGAGACAAAATTTGGTCATCATATAGTTACCTACATTCTCAACCTAGTTTGACAGGAAGAATGGAACCATCCAAAGGGTAAGGAAGAGGAAGGTGGTGAATTTGAGCACAAGGGAAGAGATATAATTTGAACAAATAGAAAATGTGTTTTCCTTATCCAAGAAACCCAAGAGGGATCCCAATTATTCCACTTATTATAATGAATACTTATCTTCTTTTGTGGATATTGTTGGTGCATCCATGAATGAAATTTATTAGAGTAAAGAGGAAGCATATAAAAGATCGTATCAAAGACAAACTATGCATGCTTCTCGAGAATTAATAGATGATGTACATAGTGAAACTACTAAGCTATACAACATTTTGAATAACATCCAGGTTTCTAGAGTAGGAAGCCAATTCAAAAGAGCAAATGTAACCAATTTTTGGCATTCAATTTGAGAATTAAAGAAAAGGTTGAATTTCTTGGTTTAATGTTCCAGAAGCATTGCATTCAACCAATTAAACTTGATGGCCAACATGGATGCATCCTAGTGCCTTAACTATGTAATGATAAGAAGGGATGCTTCCCTCATTTGGCATAATCAGATGAATACTTTACTGGGATTTTTTGGTAATCATGAAAGTGAGGCCTTAGATATTTTGAGGGACATGAGGGTCACTAGTGTGATCTCTCCTACATTTGAATATGTCAACAGACCAAATTTTGAGAACCTTCTCCTAATAGCTACAAACAACATCAAAGAAGAATTTGAAGGTATCATATACATAACCAATGATGAAATTTTACAACTGATTAATTTTGTTAAATATAGGGTAACATGAGCTGAAGTTTTGAGATCAGAACTTGAAAACTCAAAAACTGACAAGCAAGGTTGATGGTTTAAGCGATCAAGCTCTTCAAACTTTCCTTGCTCAATTTTAACATCATAAATAAAGAGTTCAATGTAGCACAAATGTTATTTGAAGAACTCAAGGTAAAAGAGGTAGCTTCTAGATTAGGTGCCATTACTCAACCAACTATCAGTATTGTCATGACAACTTAGGGTGCCTAATTTTTAGGATTTATGGTCCTATAGACTCTTATGAGACCAATTTTGATCCCTCAGGGGGCCCCAATGGTTACTTTAATTACAACATCAGTTTTTCCTCTGACTTCTTCAACCAATGGTGCCATATCAACACCATAATAAAGATACTTATGTATTTTCATGTTCTAATTAAGTTGGAACTTTAGTTTTGAACTTACTTACCTTGCATGCACAATGTATTTTGAGTTGAAGAGTCTTTTTTAAATCTTATCATTGTATATGCATCCTTTACATGATTCAGATCACACTATTCTATTTTTTGACTTGTAAATTTAGATGGTGCTTGAGAGATGATGCCTTCCCCACCATAGACCTGTTAGATAATATTTTGCGGTGATTAATTCCCCATAGAGTGAATAAATCTAAATAAGAGTTTGTTAATTAATTAATTAATTGTTTCACTCGTAGACTTATTCTAGGTTATTTGCTTATGGCTTTATGCTATTTTATTGGAGGTTGTTTGAACTACTTTCATGGCTATATAATAGCCCTTGCAATGCATTTCATTTTTGAAGCTAAATAATATTATTCTTTTCCAGCTCTATCATTTGGTTTCAGAGCAAGAGATTCAATAGAAAATAAGAGGAGCCCTGGGGCTCTCTCTCTCTTGATCCAAGCGGTATTTCAGTGGGAGGATCCTGAGTACTTCCAAATACACCAAGTCTTTGTGAAGCATTTAAAAAAAAAAAGTTGGCAGCCCGAGCGCCATCCAAAATTAAAAAACCCAGAATGTTGAAGACAAAGATAATAAGCAGATCTTGCAACATCTGTGGAGTCTCTTCTCATCCAGTGGAGCGTGGAGTCTCTTTTCACCAAGTAGAGCGTGGAGCAGCGAGGAGTATCCAAAAAAAAAATCCAAACAACATCACGTACTGGCAACCTGCAATAAACAAAAATAAATACAAAAGCATTGAAGCTTGGCATTGAAACAACGGTTTATTAATCTCTCAGTTGATGGAATGTTTCCTTTTGCAAACTGAACGTTTCATATAACAAAGGATGCGTCTGGGATAAAGGTTGGTGGTACATTTTTTAAATCATAACTATTTTAAACAAAAGCCAAAACTGCCTTTTTCTACCCAAAACCGCTCAGTTGAATCCTAAAACCACCCATATAATTCTTTCTTTGCTGAATTTTTTTCCAAAACCACCTATTTGTCTAACCCGTGGTATTCAAAAGCTAATGGTTTTACTTCAAAATCAAAATTTTCCGGCCTTTAAATATCAGTTTTGTCTTATACAAATATGTACCAATGCATACGTGAGTTGGTCAAACTTTATTTTAGCCAATGGGAGGTTCAAATCCCCTCAAACCTTTTTTTTAAAGCAATACCTCTAAATTCATCTACCGTTATCATCCCTTCATCTACCCGTTCATTTTAATCAAAGGGTGTAAATTCTGAGTGATGATATTTCCAAATATATAGCAAAGTTATGCACGCGTATACAAAAATCCATCTAAGTAGGTGCTAGTGATTGAATGAACTATTTTCAGTACTATCTAAGTACCATGTACTAGACTCTTTCACGTACATTTACACTTCTTTCATGTACCGTTGAGTATACAAAAAGGGCAAACTTCTTCCATGTACCAACGGGTATAAAAGAAGGGTGTGTATAAAGAAAGGTCTTGTGCAACGGACTTACGATATATAGAAAGGGAGGCCTTGATCCCTAGAGTGATAAGGAGCCAATCCATCACCTTTGGTCAGATTCTACACAATCAGAAATGGGCCAAAATTATTTCTACCAGACTCAACTTCTTCATGACGATAACTATGTTGTTTGAAAAACTAAAATCAAGACACATTTAGAATTTGAAGACATTTATCCTATTGTTAATGGTACTCTTACTTGACATGCCACTGATGTTGATCATCAAAATAAGTTTAATAAAGCCAATCAGAAGGCAAAATTGATAATCATGTTCAGAGTATCAGATGAGGTACAACCTCATATCCGTGAGGCCACAATAGCAAAATATGCTTGGGATAAACTTTAGATAGTCTATGAAGCCAAAAATGAAAGAACCATTCTTCATTTATAGAGTCAACTTCATTCCCTCAAATTAAAGTCCAGTGAAAAAGTGGAAATTTTTCTTCGTCATGTTGTAACCTTGAGGGCCTCGCTCTAAGCATTAGGTGAAATAGTGTCAGATGCATCTCTTGTACCTATTATCCTGATAGCACTACCACCCTCCTACAAGATCTTCGTGACTACTTTGACAGTCACCAAATTTAAACCTTTTTTTGACAAGTTGGTAAACATGTTGCAACAAGAGGAGCCTATGCATACAAAAGAAGAAGAAACAGAAGAACATGCTCTTGCCTCTAATTAATAGAAAGGAAAGAAGCGGATTAAGTCTTCTAAACCAAATCAAGGTCAACAACATCATTCATAGAGGGATAAATAATAAAAAGGTTGCCTTATATGTGGAAAAATAGGCCATGAGCTAAAGAATTATTGGTATAACTCATTTACACATGGCCTATTTTTCCACATATAAGGCAAACTTTTTATTATTTATCCCGCTAAAGAATTATTGGTATAACTCATTTACACATGGCTCTTCAAGTAATAAGAAGCCCAATCACCATCAATCATCTCATCTGCATAATGGATAGGGACAAAAGAAAGGGCATTGGAATAAAAAATCTAATCAACAAGGCAACATTGCTAAATAAGAAGACAACCACTCGGATGAGGACTTCCTATATGCTACACAGTCTCATAATAAACCAACATCACAAAGTTCCATCTTGTATGTTGACTTAGGTGCAACTTGACATATGACTGGAAGACAAGATTGGTTCTACATCATGAATAAGACTTCCATAAAAAATCATGTCTCTTTGGGTGATGACTCATCCTACAAAGTTCAAGGCATTGGTAATATTTCCTTACCACTTAGACAACATGATTGTGAAATATCAGATGTTTTGTATGTCCCAGGACTCACAAAGAATCTTCTATCGTTTAGTCAGCTACTTGACCACAACCTTAAAGTTGACTTTGATTGCAAAAATGAAAAAAAGATGTGTTTGATTAAAGATAAGTCAAAACGCTCAAGAATTGTTGCACGAGCCTTAGGAGTTAGCAAAATGTTTCAACTTGACTTTGTTCAATCAAACAATCAAGTACTTGTAGCTCGAGATTCAGACTCAGCCAATCTATGGCATCACAGATATGGTCATGTCAATTTTGGATACATCAAAGCACTCATCAATAAGGACATGGTCCGTGGACTCCCTCAGTTGAAGAAAAGTATAGATCTTTACACTAGTTGTCTAGCAAGGAAACAACATTAGACATCTTTGGTCAAAGTTCCTCAAGAGCATCTGGTAAGTTTGATATGATGCATACCAATATTTGCAGCCCCATGAGATCCATTCACTATGGGTTTCAGTATTTCATGCTCTTTGTTGATGACTACTCATGCAAGATATGGGTCTATTGTCTTAAGACCAAAGATCAAGCCTACAATACTTTCAAAGAGTTCAAAGTAGCAGTTGAAACTGAAACTAATCATAAAATTAAGTCTCTCCACTCATATCAAAGGGGAGAATTTACCAATAAATCTTTTTATGATTATTTGAAAGAACATGGCATTCATTGATAAATGACTCCACCATACACTTCACAGTAGAATGGTGTTGTAGAATGGTGAAACCACACTATCATGGAAATGGTGCATAACATGATTGAAGATTTAGGTTTGGCATGTACATATTGGGTAGAAGCAATGAAAACAAGTCTATTTTTTGAACAAATCACCCACTACAACTCTTCATAATATGACTCCACATGAAGCTTGGATAGGACATAAACCTTCCATTGCTCATCTTCAATTTTTTGGATGTAAAGCTTATATGCATGTTCCTAAAAAGAAGAGAAATAAACTAGATACCAAATTCATGCCTTATATCCTTTTAGGGTACAGTGAAGAGTCATTAGCCTACAGACTGATAGATCCTAAAATAAAGAAGATATCCATTAGCAGGGATGTTGAGTTTGATGAGAAAAGTAAAAAGTTTGCCTTCTACAAACTCACATGATTCAGTAATTAGACCTCTAGATAATTCAAAGAATCATAACCACACTGAAGGTGACAATAATGATGAGGATGATTAGTCAATTAATATAGATCAACCTAAAAAAATAATGCAATATATGCCTAAATGGTATACAAGTACATTAAGAGATGTTAAACTGGATAAAGTTCCAGACACATCGACTACTAGACCAAGGACTTATAGCATGACTCAAGATGAGGTCAATTTGGCCCTAATGAGCACAATTGTAGAATCAGTAGAACCCTCGACAATTCAGGAAGCTCTAGAGTTTAAACCTTGGAAGGATGCTACGGATTTAGAATATCAATCAGTGATGAAACACAAAACATGGCATCTTGAAGATCTTCCACTAGGGAAGAATCCAATCGATTATAAATGGGTCTACAAAACAAAATACAAAGTAGATGGTAGTATTGACAAGCACAAGGCATGACTCATAACAAAGGGTTATGCATAGAAGAAAGGCATATATTATGAGGAGACATTTGCTCTTATGAGCAAGATCAAAACAATCAGAATGATATTTTCTCTGGTTGTACAATTTGGATGGAAGATCCACCAAATGGATGTAAAAATTGCCTTTCTTAATGGAGATCTACAAGAAGAAGTTTACATGACACAATCAGAAGGTTTTGTTTCACTTGGGAATGAAGGAAAATTATGTAAACTAATAAAATCTCTACATGGTCTCAAACAGGCTCCCTGAGCTTGGTACATAAAGATCGATGAACATCTCATCCAACATGGATTATAGAGATGTCCCTATGATCCAAATCTCTACCTAAAATAGCAAAGGGGAGAGATTGTAATTGTTGTAGTATATGTCAATGATCTAGTCATCACTGACAGTTCAATGGAGATGATAGATGCAACTAAAAAAGATATTAACTGATCATTCGACATGACAGATCTCAAGCTTCTACACTATTGTCTTATATTAGAAGTATGGAAAAAATAACACCACATCTTTGTGTCCCAGATGAAATATGCCAAAACAATGATAAAAAAATTCAAGATGATGGATAGTAATCCAATTGCTACACCTATGAAGACAAGGCTTCAGTTATCTCGTACAGATCTATCACCACAAGTAAAAATAACTCTCTATCGACAATTTTTTAGGAGTCTTATTTACTTAACATATACTAAGCTAGACATCAACTATGCAGTTAGCTTTCTTTCAAGGTGCATGCAAGAGCCAAAGATGTCTCATTGAAAAGCAACAAAGTGAATACTAAGATATATCAAAGGTACAATGGACTTTAGCCTATAATATAAGAAGAATGAAATTTCTTCTTGATAAGATATTTTGACACAGATCATGTAGAAAATATTGATGACAAAAAATCCACTTCCAAATATATATTCTTTTTAGGATCTGGTCCTATGTCCTAGGGAGCAAGAAACAAAACTTTATTTTTCAATATTTTATTGAATAAAAATATTGTGTTGTAGGAGGAGCTATCTGCGAAGTGATATGGTTACATCGCATACTAGAAGGATTGGGAGTACCACAAAAGACACCTACCATCTTGTATTGTGACAATGAGGCTGTTATCAAACTTGTTTATAATCTAGTATTTCATGAATTCACAAAACACATTAAAGTGCAAGTTTATTTCTTTCATGAACATGTACAACAACACGACATATAGCTCCAATATTGCCTAACAGAAGAACAAAGTGAAGATGTCTTCACCAAGTCATTTGCACATGACAAATTTGAGACATTTTGAGAATTTCTCTCTTGTTCACTTCAAACTGTGCTGAATTAAGGGAGAGAATGTTAGATAATATTTTATGATGATTAATGCACCATAAGATAAATAACTCTAAATAAGAGTTTGTCAATTAATTTATTTATTGTTTTACCCATAGACTTATTCTGAGTTATTTGGTTATGGCTCTATGCTATTTTATTGGAGGTTGTTTGAACTACTTTCATGGCTATATAATAGCCTTTATAATGCATTTCAGTTTTGAAGTTGAATAATATTATTATTTTTGAGCTCTATCAGGACCAATGATCTCCCACACTAATCTCATTAGGGAGTGGCCTTAACTTCATGGATGAGTAGATAGGGACGATGCGGGAATGCAAAAAGACAAGCAAGTACCCGTGTGTTGTATGAGTTCTAAAACTAAACATGTAGTGTATCATAGAAAACTTTTTCTATTAAAATATATCACACAAACATTTAAATCATACTCATGAAATGATAATATCTCACTAAACATACTTTAGCTCAAAGTTTTCAAGAATAATAAATAATAGTGATCTATAGATCAATCAAATTCATACACACCACTTGATTGGATTACCTTCATTTGGTATTGTTATGCTAGTAAGCGAATAAAGTTTGTCTCACTCCTTACTCAGTTTTAGTAGTACAAGATTGGTCAAACATAATTTAACCACAAGATTCATACAATTTACATTCTAATAGCAATCATATCACATAACATGCTAAACATAAGAGTAATCAAAGCATACATTTTTTCTGTCAAACATGTGAATGAATCTTACATAATTATCTATCTCATACTACAAATAATGACTACAATATATACCACTTAGATAAAATACATATTTAACTGTAGATTTCAACTACCACAATTAATTCTTAAATATGCTACATCCTATGATAACTCATATTACCATAGTCTAGTATTCTAAGACATAACTACTAGTTTTACATAATCAGTGGAATAAATTAGTCTTAAATACATGGAAATAAAAGCTTCTATTCAAGCATCAAAATATACAAAGCAAGTCATAGTTTCCATAAAACACAATAATATCCTATCCTATCATTCGTCATACCTTTAAGAGTTATATGCATACATACATAAAGTTATACCTATTATCTTAAAACATGTTATTCATAGTAATAATCCACACGCATACATTTAATCAATCAAACATAGCTATGAGTCTACACATAATAATTATAGTATGTACCATCCAGGTGTAACATACATTTATATTGTAGTACTCTATAACATCTCACAATTTCATAATTCACAACTACATAATTACACAACTAAACTTACGATTCAAAGAATCAAATGACCCACAATCATAGTATAATAATCAAGTACAAAATTATACCACCCACATATACCATATGTTTAAATTACACATTATTATAACTTATATACACACATCACTATGCACTATTATACACTGTAAAAGTCCAAACACTCGATCCTTTAAATCAACTCAAAAAAAGTACCGCTCACCAGTTTTTATTACTATATGCAAATATATTTTAACAATTCATTCTTGTTATTCTCAAAGATTTAGATAACTCATAAATAAGTTATTTCATAGTCTTTCATTTAAATAACTTAATTCAATTTCTAGAAGACTATTTTTGCATGGTTATAGTCTCAATCCTTCGAACACTTTATACGAGTACTTGTACATCAAAACATGTAAATACTATATCAATGTTCACTTATATGGCTTAATCAAGAATATTTTATATACTTAACTATGTTTTATATGAATATGACCTTACACTTGGTTAGAAGCTTATATTTATGTTGACATGGTTTCACAATTTCAGGGTCTCGTGACCAAATATGTTTATATTTATCGATAACTTAGAGTTATACAATTCAATACATCTAATGTGCGTTAAAATCTTACAATGACTCCTAAATCCTCATATACATTTTTTCTTTTATAAATAAATATGTTCAACAATATAAAATATATCATTAGCCTTTACGACTCTTAGTTATATACATTTTTTCTTTTATTGTTAGGCTATAACTAAACATAACAATATTTCTATAATATTTAAGAACAAGTAATCACATTTATTATCATTGAGAATATACATTACTAAGAGCTACCTAGGTATATAAATCACTATAATCTACTGATATGGTTATATTGACTAATATCCTATTACTGTATACTTATTTAATAAACCACAATATTCTTAATATAGTTATCCAAGCATACACGTTATATACCCACAATATAATGACACTTAGCAATAATATATGACATTCATCGTCATCATCCCAATATAATCGTATTCGGATATAAACATAACATAAATTATTTATGGTGTCAAGATTATAAAATAAAATTTAGTAATATGTATCCCAATACCATATATTAGCACCCTATTCCATCAATATTTTTCCACAAAAGTATTATATATTATGAAATATATCATTGCTTTACTTTTTCTACTTACATTTGGCTAAATCTACTCTACTTGAGTCTACGTTGTCTATAATAATTAACATGTGATACCAACAGATCGCTATTTAATATTATGCCAAATATAATATTAGTCAAGATAAATATACTAGGAGGTAAACATTATATTAAAATCACTATTTAATATTAGTCACCCCTCTAATTCACATAGCTAGTAGAAGGATACGAAACATAACTAGCAGATAAAGGAACATAATGAGCAAATCGATGTGATTTTTAATTATTTTCTTAAGTAGTTATAGGTCGCTACAATATGCACAGATCCACTAACTCACTACATTTGCTGATAGCTTAAGTTAATTTCATATTACTCTTAGCAAAGACCATTTAATAGATAATTGAATACCTGATTATGATTATTCCTTATTTTTCATTTTTATTTATATATGGATGCTCAATGACTCCATTTAATTTACCTCCCTCATTTTTCAAATGGTTTTAATGTTAATTCCATAGTCAGGAATCTTTGTCATTAATTATTATAGGGCATTGTACTAAAGTGAATCATTGCAATTTATTGTTGTCTATTTCTTTATACAGGATATATATCTAACTGTCATTTATCACTATTTATACAAGATATAATCGATGTTTATACAGGGTACAATCGATGTTTATACAGGATAAATACATTATATGAGGTATTCAGGTAGGTAAATAACACATAAATAAATGGGAGTAATCATTTCCTTAAAAATACAAGTCGATGCACTAATTTATATTTATTATCATAAATACATACTAAATCAACCCATAGGTTCAATAGTTTTGATGAGGATTTTATTTTGTCTTATTTAGTCTCTTAGACCAATGTATCACCTTCATCCCTATCTGTTTAGTGTTACATCTACTGCTGCAAATCCTCATAGACCATGTAGCCATAGACACGATTCAGAGCATTATCGAGCTCCATCCCCATATGCAAGGATCAAACACAGAGCATACAAAATGAACACCCACAACACTTGACATGATATGCTAAAAAAAATTAGATACTCATAAAATAGTCACATCTAACTAGATAAATCATTGTCATTAGAAATCATAAATAATAATGGCATGATTTAGTAAAATATAACACCATATAAATATCATTTTTAGGAAAATGACTATCTCTTTCATTGTATGATATATGCAACAAATATTTAAGAGTCATTGTTGCATGCTATAGTAAAATATAATAATCTAATACCTAATTAAATAAGTTGTTATTTATATGTATGTATGTATGCATTTAATTATATAGTTATGGTTAGATATATTTACTTACAGACATATATAACAGATACATCTGAATACTATTCATCTCAATACACACAATTCAAATGCAATGCCTACATGACAAGTGCTTTGTTGGTCCCATTTTTTCTACCTCATCTTCTCTCATATTTCTTCTCTTCTGTACTCCTCTCTACTATGCTCTTCTACCCTTCTTTTTTTGGCCTTCGCCTCCTCTTTTCCTTTTTCCTTATTCCCTTTTAAGAGAAAATGGCATAGCTTTTTATTCTTTTTAAAAATAGTAACTTTGCATTAATTTTATTTCTTTGTTTGTTTTATCTCATTTTTTTTCTTCCATAAATAATGAGATTTAATAAAAACTTGCCTTTCTTTTATTTTTTCTTTGAAATGGATTTCTTTTCTTAATTTTTAGACCATTTTATTTTTATTTTTTAATTGATTTCTGTCTTTTTTCTAATTTTTCCTCATATTTTACTCATTTACCTTAATTTAAATAATTAATAAATTCACTAATTAAATTGACACCAACAAATTATCAAAATAGTTTAATGATAAATTTATAAATCACTAAATCTAAATTTAAACTAATTATGCAAATGTCATGCAAGATGATCTCCAAATAAATATTTAAACTATGCTAGAAAATCATGAACAAAAAACTATTTAATGTAAGCAAAAATAATCATATCCGTAAACCATTTATTTTGCATTCTAATATATGTTAGCTATTATGGTGTGTGCAGGGTTCTACCTAATTTCTCTGTCATCCTCTAATATCTCCATCTACGTCACCTTCTCTAATGATGCTCTTCCTCTGTTATGCTATAACAGATTATTTTTCTTACGTCAACCTCACAACAAATAAATCAACATGTTTATAATGTAAATACATACACTACAACTAACTCATAGCAATGCAAACATGTAACCTAAGCAATATCAAACTGTCCCATAACAACATATATCTCAAAGCTTAATCAAATTCAAAGTTGTCTACTATAAATATCCATAGATAATCATATAGTTTACTTGGTGAGGAATCAGGATATAACAGCCTTCCCTTAAAGCTAGTCATTGTCCCAAATGACTCTTACTCAAACATAAATTCTGAATTAAAAATATTATTCATCAAAAAATTAAATGGTATAAAATATCAAATTAAGTAAATAAATACAAAATTTATCTGAATAATTTATCATAGTCCTCTCAAGTAGTACTATTCACAAAGTATTCATCTCACAAGACTCTGCTCTATGTATTTCCCTATTATGCAAACAAGGTTTGTGAGTGTCACTTACTTTAAAGGGTTCCATTATGACCATTCTGGAGTCTAGAACTGACAAGACAAGACTACATACTATAGGACTGACTACTTCTAATACCTCTATGGGTCTAACATACCTCTATGAAAATTTCACTAACTTCCCCAAAAACACATGAGATCATCAAAAAATATAAAACAAATGGTCAGGGAGAGTTTCACAAAACCTTCCAGTCCCCTCTACACATCTCTCTAACTTAGAGAGTGTATTTCTCATTTCATAGAAAAATATTTATGGTACCTGATAAGAATGATGTGTATAAGTTAATATTATCACTACTCTATGTAGTTCCCAACAAGTATAACATATCAATTTTATCACTACTTCATGAAACTCTAGATAAGTATGACGATGAATAAGAATTGGAAATAATAAATTTATAATGTATACAATATTAAATAAAAAATCTTCCATTGTATACATGTGTATGGCCATATGATTGATTTTGACAAGTCCATTTGTCAAATCTTAGATTCTACAAGTCTGTCTATCAGATCTAAAATTGATAACTACTGAGTTAATGTGAGGTTAAGTAGGATCCACTCCTATCATTTAATTTTCAAGTTCCTAATTCACCACTTGTCATTTAGGTCTCCATGACCTAATGATCTCCAAAATGTGTACAAGGTTCATTAAATCATAATTCTATACTAACAGATCAGAGAAAGCATTACTATATACTAAATAATTCTAATTGTATCAATATACATACAATAAAAATCATACAATCATTCTGTAATTGTATTAATTTTTCACTAGCCAAACATAACTAGTATCATATTACACAACATAACCTATAATGTTGTATTCATAGTTAAGAGGAAATAATGTTAAAATTATCATAACGTACAAAGGTCAAGGATCACATCATCTTTACGACCTTATAAAAAAATGAGACAATGTCTCCCTGCTTTCTCGGTGAGTACTCAAGAAGTTAAAAGTTTATTTCAACCCTTTTAAACTGACAAGATGTTTTGTACATACTATACCCTACTCACTTCTGAGGAAAGGTACATAAATAACCTTTCAAAACAACATGCTTTAAGCAAAAAGAGAATAATATCAATCTAGTCAAAGAGTAAATAATATATAACAATTATAATCAACTTATAAACCTTAATATAAAATAAAGGTTCATCATTTCTCGTGGTCAAATTTCACAAGCTAGATAAGGTAGTGACTCTAAAAATTCACAAGTGTAAAGTAGAGAGCTAACATCTCAAACACAAAAATCCTACATACCTCACATAGTAAAAGAAAACACCACAACCTAAGTTACCAAAATCACTACATACTTACCAAATTTGTACGAGTAGTATCATAGCCTACTTTCAAATCTGGAAAGACAAATGTTAATCTATAAAAATGGATCAATCCATCCAATTATACAACTTCTATCTCAATAAGAAGTAGAAGACACTATGCCATGAACTCAAGGGATATGATCCAAAACAATATTTCAGAAATAAATTTCAACATCATAAAATATGAATCCTCACAGGGGCTTACAATGATGTCAAAGGAAAGTGAGGGAATGACAACTCACTCTATGCCCACTATGAGAGATGACACTTCTTCCTAATTCTCATAAACATAAGGGTGTCAATCCATAAACAAACTCCTAACACATAAAAATTCTCATCCAAGATATCTACACTCTACTACAAGAAAATTTCCATAGTACTAGGTGGTACCAAACTAAAAATGGTCTTATAAGATTTCTCACTCTTAGGATTAATGTAATTAAGACACAAACTAATGCACATATACTTAAGTGAGAAGCATCCCATGATTTTTAAATACTCACAATATAAAACACAAATAATAGAGGTGACTTGATTAACAAGAAAAATGTAGTCATACTCAAGGTGTGCAATCTAAAAGATCAAAAATATGGTAAGAAACTCTTTTTTACAACCTCTGATCTAGTTTATGTATTTTCCTACCAAACATTGATTACAACCATCACCATAGAAACACTCAATAAGACAACCCTTTAACAACTCTAAGGGGTAAAATTTTTCCTAAGGTACACACTCAATGTTCCACACAACATTCATAAATGTCTTATACTTACAATAGTCACCAAGCCATACAAGAGGATTTACCAAGTCTCAAAACTTCAATCATGGTGTAACATGGTTTTGTACCGAGGCATTATAAATCCAAAATATCAGTGCAATACTTCATGTCACTAGGTACACACTAGTGAATCAAAGGACATGAAAATGCCAATAGACTTATTAGGTCCTAGAGTTTGATCCATAGCTCTGATACCACGTGTAACAACTCCGTTGGGTTTGACATATATATGCATGGATTTTCTTTTTTCAAACAATAAATACTTTCAATATATTTTATCATAACAATCTAAACATGATCATATAAGAGACTCTAAGTGTGATAATCATAAATAAAGCATACTGCACCATACATCACTCATCAATATCATCATAAAAAACACATCATAATACAAACATGAAAAATAATTATAAATAGCTAGCCATTGCTAGTACAATATACAACCACTACTATCAATTCACAATAAATAGGTAATTACAACTCTTCAAGATGATGTTTTCAGTAATAAATACATTACAATATAATGTACATAAATAATATACATGGTTTCCCAAAGCATGAGTTCTCTGGACTCTTTGGTATCATAGTACTGTTGTGAGGAGAGAGAGCATCAGCTAAGCACTTTTACACACCAACCACGGACCAATGATCCCTTGCACTAATTCCAATATGGAATGGCCCTCCTTTTATGGATGAGTAGATAGTGATGGCATGGTAATCTAAAGAGACAAGCAAGTATCTATATGTTATATGATTTTTACAACTAAATATGCAATATATCATAGAAAACTTATCCTATTATAAGATATCACATAAACATGTAACTCATAATCATAAAATGATAATGTCTCACTAAACATTCTTTGGCTAAAAATTTTCAATAATAATAAATAATAGTGATCTATAGATCAATTAAATTCATTCACATCACTTAATCAGATTGCCTTCATCTAGAATTATGATGCTAGTAAGCCGTTAAATTCATCTCACTCCTTACTCGGTTTCATCAATGTGAGATTGGTCAAACATAATTTAACCACAAGATTCATACAATTTACATCATACTATAAATCATATCACATAACATTCTAAATAGAGGAGTAATCAAAGCATATATTTATTCCATCAAATGTATGAATGAATCTTACATTATTATCTATCCCATACTAGAAATAATGACTACAGTTTATACCTCTTGAGTAAAATACATATTTAACTATAGATTCTAAATAAGACAATTAATTTTCAAATATTTTACACCCTATGATAACCCATATTACCATAGTCTATTATTCTAAGACATAACTAATAGTTTTCCACAACCAATCGAAGAAAGTAGTCTTAAATACATGGAAACAAAAGCTTCTATTCAAGCATCAAGATATACAAAGCATGTCACAGTTTCAAAGAAACACAATAATAGTCTATCAAAGCATTTATTATACCCTCAAGAGTTGTATACACGCATATATAAAGTCTTACTAATTGTCATAAAACTTGTTATTCATAGTAATAATCCATATGCATACATTTAATCAGTCAAACATAGGTATGAGTCTAGACTTAAAAATTATAGTATGTATCATTTGGGTATAACATATATTTATATTTTAGTACTTTATGACATCCCATACTATCATAGTTCACAATTACATATTTATACATAGCCAAACTTACGATTTAAAGAATCAAATGACCTATAATCATAGTATAATAATCAAGTACAAAATTATACCAGCCAATTATACCTTATGTTTAAATTGCACATTACTATAACTTATAGGCACACATCACTATGAATTATTATATGCTATAAAAGTCCAAAAACTTGAACCTTTAGATCGACTCAAATAAAGTACCACTCGTCGGTCTTCATACTATATGTAAATATATTTTAACAATTCATTCTTGTTATTTTCAAAGATTCAGATAACTCATAAATAAGTTATTCCATAGTATTTTATTTAAACAACTCAATTCCATTTTTAGAAGATTGTTTTTGCATGGTTATAGTCTTAGTCCCTCGAACACCTTATTACCCATTTTAACCATCTATTTAAATATAGGTATAATTCATATATATAAGTATTTGTACATCATAACATGTAAATACTATATCAAAATTACTTATATGTTTTAATCAATAATTTCTCATACAATTAACTATATTTTATATGAATATGACCTTACACTTGGTTAGGAGTTTATATTTATGTTGACATGGTTTCACAATTTCTAGGGTCCCGTAACCAAATGTGTTTATATTTATCGATAACTTAGAGGTATACAATCGGATATACTTACTGTATGTTAAACTCTTACAATAACTCTTAAATCCTCGAATACATTTATTTATTTTATAAATAAATATGTTCAAAAACATAAATGAAATCATTAACCTTTATGACTCTTAGTTAAATACTCAATCAATATAACTTTATTGATAGGCTATAACTAAACATAACAATATTTTTGTAATACTTAGGAACAAGAAATCACATTTATTATCACTAAGATTATACGTTAATAAGTTCCACCAAGGTATATAAATGACTATAATATATTAATATGGTTGTATTGACTAATATCCCATTGCTGTATACTTATTTATTAAACCATAATATTCTTAATATGGTTATTCAAGTATACAAGATATGAGTTGGAGTGTAACCAATTAGTAAACTGCCATAAACATATATATTATTATATATCATATACCATATGTGTATTATATACCATGCCACATTTAGTCCATACTTAGAGTAATTTAACATAAGGTTAACAACAAAGTGATGTCACAACTCTGTATATACCCACAATATAATGACACTTAACAATAACATATGACACTTATTCATTGTCATCATCCCAATATAAACATAATATGTCTTATTAATGGTGTCAAGATTATAAAATGACATTTAGCAATATGTATTTGAATACCATATATTAGCACTCTCTTCCATCAATATTTCTCCACAGAGGTATTATATATTATAAAAGATATCTTTGCTTTATTTTTTCTACTTACATTTGGCTAAATATGCTCTACTTACATTTACTCTATGTGTATTATAATTAACATGTGATACTAACATATCACTATTTAATATTATGCCAAATATAATATCAGTCAAACCAAATATACTAGCAAGTAAAAATTATATTAAAATCACTATTTAATATTAGTTGCCCCTCTAATTCACATAGCTAGTAGAAGGATACGAAACATAACTAGTAGGTAAAGGAACATAACTAACATATCATTGTGATTTATAATCAGTTTCCTAAGTTGTTATAGGTCACTACTATATGCACAAATCCACTAAGTCACTACATTTGATGATAGCTTAAGCTAATTTCATAGTAATCTTAGCAAAGACTATTTAATATCTAATTAAGTGCCTAATTATGATTATTCCTTCTTATTTTCCATTTTTATTTGTATACAGACGCTCAATGTCTCCATTTAATTTACTTCCCTTATTCTCCAAATGGTTTTATTATTAATTCCAAAGATTGGAAATCATCATCATTAATTATTAAATGGCACTACACTTACGTGAATCATTGTAGTTCATCATTGTCTATTTCATTATACAGGATGTATATCTAATTATTATTTATCACTATTTATACAAGATATAGTCATTGTTTATATAGGATAAATACATTGTATAAGGTATTCAGGTAGGTAAATAGCAGATAAATAAATGTGAGTAATCATTGTCTTAAAAATACAAGTCATTGCACTAATTTATATTATTATCTTAAATATATACTAAATCTCCCCATAGGTTTCAATAATTTTGACGGGTTTTTTTGTCTTATTCAGTATCTTAAACCAACATATCACCTTCAACCCTATTTTTTTGGAGCTACATTTGTTGCTACAAATCCTCATAAGCAACGTAGCTATAGACATCATTCAGAGCATCATCGATCTCCATCGCCCGACACAAGGATCAAACATAGAGCATACAAAATGAATACCCACAACACTTGACATGATATGCTAAAAAAATTATAGATATATACTCACAAAATACTCACATCTAACCAGATAAATCATTTTCATTAGAACTCATAAATCATAATGCCACGATTTAGTGAAATATAGCACCATATAAATATCATTTTTAAGAAAGTGACTCTCTCTTTCATTGTATGATATATGCAAAAAATATTTATGAGTCGTTGTTGCATGCTACAATAATATATCATAATCCAATACCTAATTAAATAAGTGGATGCTAGTTATATATATGTATGTATGTATTGAATTATATAGTTATAATCAGATATATTTACTTACAAACATATACAATAGATACATCTAAATATTGTTCATCTCAATACACACAATTCAAATATAATGCCTATTTGACAAGTGCTTTGTAAGTCCCTTTTTTTCTACCTCATCTTCTGCCATCTTTCTTCTCTTATGTACTTCTCTCTACTACGCTCTGTTGTCCTTATTTTTTTGGCCTTCACCTCGTCTTTTCCTTTTTCCTTATTCCCTTTTAAGAGAAAAGGGCGTAGCTTTTTATTCTTTTTAAAAATAATAACTTTCCATTAATTTTTTTTCATTGTTTTTTTTTATTTTATTTTTTCCATAAATCATGAGATTTAATAAAAACTTGCATTTCTTTTATTTTTTCTTTAAAACATATTTTTTTCTTAATTTTTAGACCATTTATTTCATTTTATTTTTCTATAGTTTTTTTTATTTCCTTATCTTATTCTATTTTTTCCTCATATTTTACTCATTTACCTTAATTTCAATAATTAACAAATTTACTAATTAAATTGACACCAAGTAATTGTCAAAATGGTTTAATGATAAATTTACAAATCACTAAATCCGAATTTAAACTAATTAAACAAATATCATGCAAGATGATATCCAAATAATTATTTAAATTATGCTAAAAAATCATGAGCAAACAACTATTTAATGCAAGCAAAAATAATCACATGTGTAAATTATTTATTATGCATTCTAACATTTGTTAGCTACTTGTTGTGTGTAGGATTTTAGTCAATTTCTTTGTCATCCTCTGACATTTACATCTACGTCACCTTCTTTGATGATGCTCTCCTTCTGTTATGCTATAAGGGATGATTTCTCATGCATCAACTTCATAAAAAATAGGTAGTTAAATCATTATATCATGATATACATACATCATAAATTATAACTAAAATAATAAATCAACGTGTTCATAATGTAAACACATATACTACAACTAGCTCATAGCAATGCAAATATGTAACCTAAACAATATCAAAATATCTTATAACAATATATATCTCAAAGCTTAGTTAAATCAAAATTTGTCAACTATAAATATCCATGGATAATCAAATAGTTTACTTAGCAAAGAATTGGGATGTAGTATCATTCCCCCTAAAGCTAGTCATCATCCCAGATGACTCTTATTCAAACATAAGTTTTGAATTAAAAATATTATTCAGCATAAAATTAACATGATATAAATTATCAAATTAAGCAAATAAATGCAAAATTTACCTGAAGAATTCATCATAGTCCTCCCAAGTAGTACTATTCTCAGAGTATTGGTCCCATAAGACCCTGCTCTGTGACATTTTTCTATTATGAAAATAAGGTTTGAGAGTGTCACTTATTCTAAAAGGTTCCATCATTACCACTTTGGAGTCCAAAACTGGCAAGACAAGCTTGTATACTATAGGAATGACCACTTCTAATACCTTGAAGGTGCTTATATACCTCAGTGAAAATTTTAATGACTTCCTCAAAAACACATGAGATTGTCAGAAAAGCCAAAATAAATGGCCAAGGAGAGGTTCAGAAAGCCTTCAAGTCCCCTTTGCACATCTCTCTAACCTAGAGATTGTATTTCTCATTTTAGAGAAAAGTATTTAAGAAACCTGACAAGAATGACGTATATAAGTTAATAATATCACTAATCTATGTAGCTGCTGACAAGTATAACATATCAATACTATTGTTACTCCACAGAGCTCTAAAAAAATATGATGATGAATAAGATCAGAAAATACTACATTTTCAATGTATACCAAATTAAGGGATAAACATTCCACTGTATATATGCATATGGCCATACAATTAAATTTGACAAGTCTGTCTATCAAATATTATATTCGACAAGTCCATCTATCATATCCACTTTTATCGCTTCATTCTCATGTTCCTAATTCACCTCTCATCTCTTAAGTCTTCACAACCTAATGATCTCCAAAATATGCACAAAGTTTATTAAATCATAATTTATAATAACAAATTAGAGAAAGCATTATTATATGCTAAATGATTTTAGATGTACCAACATACATACAAGAAAAATTATACAATCATTCTGTAATTGTACTAAGTTGGCACTAGCCAAACATAACTAGTATCATATTACACAACTTAACCTATAGTGTTATATTCATATCTAAGAGGAAATAATGTTCAAATTATCATAACATATAAAGGTCAAAGATCACATCATCTTTACAACCTTATAAAAAACAAGCGATTCAATGTCTCCTTGCTTGCTCGACTACTACTCAACAAGTTAAAAGTTTATTTCAACCCTTTTAAACTAACAAGATATTTTATACATAACATATAAAGGTCAAGAATCACATCATCCTTACAACTTTATAATAAAATAAACAAGACAATGTCTCCCTACTTATTCAACGAGTACTCAACAAATTATAATTTTATTTCAACCCTTTGAAACTAACAATATGTTTTATACATACTATACCCTACTCACTTCTGAGGAAAGGTACATAAATAACCTTTCAAAACAACATGCTTTAAGCAAAAAGAGAATAATATCAATCTAGTCAAAGAGTAAATAATATATAACAATTATAATCAACTTATAAACCTTAATATAAAATAAAGGTTCATCATTTCTCGTGGTCAAATTTCACAAGCTAGATAAGGTAGTGACTCTAAAAATTCACAAGTGGAAAGTAGAGAGCTAACATCTCAAACACAAAAATCCTACATACCTCACATAGTAAAAGAAAACACCACAACCTAAGTTACCAAAATCACTACATACTTACCAAATTTGTAAGAGTAGTATCATAGCCTACTTTCAAATCTGGAAAGACAAATGTTAATCTATAAAAATGGATCAATCCATCCAATTATACAACTTCTATCTCAATAATAAGTATAAGACACTATCCCATGAACTCAAGGGATATGATCCAAAACAACATTTTAGAAATAAATTTCAACATCATGAAAATAGGAATCCTCTTAGGTGCTTATAATGATGTCGAAGGAAAGTGAAGGAGTGACAACTCACTCTATTCCCACTGTGAGAGATGACACTTCTTACTGATCCTCATAAACATAAGGGTGTCAATCCATAAACAAACTCCTAACACAAAGTAATTCTCAACCAAAACATCTACACTCTACTACAAGAAAATTCTCACCGCACTAGGTGGTACCAAACTAAAAATGATCTTATAAGATTTTCCACTCTTAGGATTAATGTAATTAAGACACAAACCAATGCACATATACTTAAGTGAGAATCATCCCATGATTTTTAAACACTCACAACATAAAACACAAGTCATAAATGTTAGTTGATTAATAAGAAATATGTAATCATACTTGAGTTATTCAATCTAAAAGATCAAGAATATGGTAGGGAACTCTTGTTCACAACTCATGATCCATGATATGTACTCTCTTACCAAACATAGATTACATCCATGAAAATTGAAACACTCGATAAGTCAACCTTTTAAAAACTCTAGGGTGTAGAATTGCTTCTAAGGTGCACACTCAATGTTCCACACAACATTCATGAATGTCTCATACTTACAATAGTCAGCAAGCCATACAAGAAGATCTACCAAGTCTCAAAACTCTAATCATGGTGTAACATGGTTCTACATCAAGGCATTAAAAATCTAAAATATCAGTGCAATACTTCATGTCACTAGGTATACACTGATGAATAGGACACAAAAATGCTAATAGACTCATTAGGTCCTAGAATTCAAGCCACAACTCTGATACTACATGTAACAACCTTGTTGGATTTGACATTGATAGATGTGGATTTTTTTTTTAAAACAACAAATACTTTGAATAGATTTCACCACGAGAATCTAAACAAGAATCATATCATAAACTTTAAGTGTGATAACCATAAATGAAACATATTGTACCATACATCACTGATTAATATCATCATAAAAAATACATCATAATACAAACATAAAAAGTAATTACAAATAGCCAGCCACTATTGTCAATTCACAATAAATAGGTAATTACAACTCTTCATGATGATGTTTTCAATAATAAATACAGTATAATACAATATACATAAATAAGATATATGACTCTTCAAAGCATCATCCGAGTGATTTTCCACACCATCCATGGACTATAGATCACCTACACTAATTCCATCAAGGAATGATCCTCCTTTTATGGATGATTAGATAGTGATGGTATGGAAATTTAGAAACACAAGTAAGTACCTATATGTTGTATGATTTATAAAACTAAACATGCAGTGTACCATAGAAAACTCATTTTATTATAAGATATCACACAAATATGTAAATAATACTTATGAAATGATAATGTCCAACTAAACATATTTTGACTAAAAGATTTCAAGAATAATAAATAATACTAATATATAGATCAATTAAATTCATACACACCACTTGATCAAATTACATTCAATTGGCATTGTGATGCTAGTAATCTAATGAAGTTCATCTCACTTCTTACTCAGTTTCAATGATGCAAGATTAATCAAATATAATTTAGCCACAAGATTCATATAATTTACATTCTACTTGCAATCATATCACATAACATGCTAAACATAGAGTAATAAAATCATAAGTTTATTCTATCAAATGTATGAATGAATCTTACATTATTATCTATTCAATACTAGAAATAATGACTACAGTTTATATCACTTAGGTAAAATACCTATTTCATTTCAGATTCTAAATACCATAACTAGTTTCTAAATATGATAAACTCTATGATAACCCATATTACCATAGCCTAGTATTCTAAGATATACCCACTAATTTTTCATAATCAATCAAATAAAATAATATTAAATATATGAAAATGGAAGCTTCTATTCAAGCATTAAGATATACAAAGCAAGTCACGGTTCCCACAAAACATAATAATATCATATCCTAGTATTTGTTATACCCTCGAGAGTTGTATGTACATATACATAAAGTTCTAATAACTATCATAAAACATGTTGTCAGGCACCTAGAACAACAAACATGCTCTGATACCACTTGTCAGGATCTTGCTCTACCAATTAGAGCACATATGATTACTACTCGTATTAGCAACTAATCACGGAATTTAACCAGAAGTATAAAGTAACTAGAAATATGAAACAACACAGGATATAAGAGACAATACACAATTGTATTATATACACAGAAGAAAATACAATAAGGAAGATGCCACTTCTTCCTCCACCTCAAAGGCTCGCCACACCTCAAGACCTTCTTCCCTCTCTCTCTCAGTCCCAACAATCAACTCCAATATAGAATTGATGTTCACCTCTCCAACCAGTCAGTAACACGCTGCCAGTTCACCAAGTACACAACCGTACTCCAAGTAGATCTCCCATGAACCTTCAACCTGCAATTCAATAGACCATACTCACAATTGTAGATCTCTCTACACCCTTGAAGAAACCTTCTTCAACCAGTACCCTGGTGGATCAGCTCCTTGACCTTGCAGACCTTGCAACTCTCCTTGATCAAACACTCTCAGCACCCCTTTAGAACTAGGAGGAGCTACACTAGCTCTCTCTAAAAGCTCTATGGCTTTCTAGCACACACTTACAATACAACCCATGAGTCCATATATAGATCTCATGCTTACAATAATTAGACTAACCTAATTACAATAATTAGACTCGCAACTCAAGACTACGACTAGCCTTCAACATGCAAACTGGCAGTCCAAAAATAGACTCTCCCAGATTCGCCATGCAAACTGCCTGTTCTCACACAGGCTGCCGACGTCGGCGCCTCCATGACCGATGTCGGCCGACTGGTAACCGACATCGGTTGCTTCCTCTTGCTATCTGACCGATGTCGGTTGATCAGACCGATGCCGTTTTTCCTGCAACTGAATCAGCAACCCCCCCGTAACTCTGGATCCTCCTTAACTTCTCCTGTTTACATCCTGGTGAAGCTTTTAGCTCCACAACATAACAATCTCCCACTTGGAGATAAATAGCTGCACCTGTACCTGTACCTGTACACCATCTAAATTATTCCCTGGCTTGTATTCCTCTTCAAGATCAATCCTGAAGACCGACCACCACACAACCTGTGATGCTACACCTGTCATTCAAGTAACCTGCCGCATCCGAACCTACATATCCATGTGGTGAAGAACTTGACCCTGCATAACAAGAAACCCTGCTGCTAGTCCCACTGAACTGCCCTCCAGTACTCCTTCCCCGAATTGGCTCCATACTTTCTGACAACCCCCACTGCTTGGGAAAACAACTTAGGTCTACACTAGACCTCATGTGATTTCGAACCCTGTTTCAAGATAAGCTTGAACTGTCCAGCCCTTGGTGTGCTTTCAGATTCTGCATCCTGCATTATGAACCCCGCCAACACCGTCTTCACATCAGCTCGCACTGGAGATCAAATCTCCATGTCTCATATGCCAAAGAATTTTGCTGCTCCAAATTCTTCATGACACGCCTCTGAACTAACCTTACCTTTAGCTCAGCAAATACCTGTATGTACAAACCTACTAGTAAATCACCCACATACAGTAACAGAATGATGTCATGACTCATCATCCACCTGGTAAGACAAAACCACAATAGTTACACTGACATTGACTGAAGCCATGCTTAGTCATCCACCTGTCAATACCTGTACCACTGTCCTGCAGCTTCCTCAAGACCATATGCCTTGGCCTTTCGTCTCTTGTATCCATCCACTCTCTTCTTTATCTCAGGAATCCATTCAATCTCTCAGTGCTTACATCCAGCTGACAAATCTACCAACAAATACCTGTTTGGTTCTTCTCCAAGGACTCACACTCCTTATCCATGCCAAGCTCCCACTGTATCTGGACTCTACCTGCATTACCTCTTCCAACTTCCTGGTTCTTGACTATCAAAGAGGCAATATAAAGAAGGTGAACAACGAATATGAGGTTCACTTACCATTTTTGACCTCAACATGAGCGTTTGAGACTTGATGTCCGCCCACTATCCGTACCAGTGACCGATCTCGGCCATCTCCCAGTCTGTTTTCGATCGATGTCAGCTTCCTGTACTGAACCTGACTGCCGACGTCGTTTCCCTGGCTGACGCCGGCGTCCCTGCTGCCGACGTCGGTTCCTTCATGACCGACGTCGGTCTTCCTGTTGTTGACGTCGGTTACTGTATAACCGACACCGGTACCTGTGTTCGTCTGTGAGTGACAACTTTTTACCCGCGAGCTCTCCATGGATCAAAATCCTAATCAAATCAATCCTGCTCTGCTCAGAATAATTCAGTTTCCTCACCTGATCTCTGTCCATCATCTCCTCCATGAACACCAAGGCTTTCCAGTTCTTTAGCTTGTCAAAGACATCTGACCTCTGCTTCAAAACCTGCATTCTCCTCCTACATATGTGGCCAAGCCTATAAAGCCACATCTCTGCAACAGAAGGTGAATCAGCAATATAAGTAGATAGATAAAGGATACCTACTTTCTTACCACCATCTAATTCAAGTGTATCCACTGTGAGAGTTATAGTGCATCTCTCATCACCCAAATTTCCTAAAAAAATTAGACTCATCTCCAAGACTGGTACCTGCATGACTTCCTTCAACCACTGTGAGTCATCCGTCTGCACTTTCAGCTTCACTTCCCCTTCGTCAATCATCTGACAAGGCTCTCCAACCCCTAAATAAATCTCTCCAAAGTCTCCAAAGACATACCTATGAAAAGATGCTCTATTTCAGGCTGCATGGAAAGAGGCAAAAGAATCTGTAAACAAAGATTCCACTTTATCCAGAACACCCTGTACAATATTACCTGCAACATGTGCTTCCACCAGCTGATCTTCTAACGACCAACGATCTTTTTTATCCTGCTCTTTCTTTCCATCAATCAGACCATTCGTGCTATTTAGTTTCTCCATTCGTAGCTTACTTTCTTCTGCCATTGCTATACTCCCACTCAATCTGAAACCCCTGTGAGTGACCTGTAATCAAAAACAAACCCTGCTTCCTGCAACCTTAGCTCTGATACCAGGCACCTAGAACAACAAACATGCTCTGATACCACTTGTCAGGATCTTGCTCTACCAATTAGAGCACATATGATTACTACTCGTATTAGCAACTAATCACGGAATTTAACCAGAAGTATAAAGTAACTAGAAATATGAAACAACACAAGATATAAGAGACAATACACAATTATATTATATACACTGAAGAAAATACAATAAGGAAGATGCCACTTCTTCCTCCACCTCAAAGGCTCGCCACACCTCAAGACCTTCTTCCCTCTCTCTCTCGGTCCCAACAATCAACTCCAATATAGAATTGATGTTCACCTCTCCAACCAGTCAGTAACACGCTGCCAGTTCACCAAGTACACAACCGTACTCCAAGTAGATCTCCCATGAACCTTCAACCTGCAATTCAATAGACCATACTCACAATTGTAGATCTCTCTACACCCTTGAAGAACCCTTCTTCAACCAGTACCCCGGTGGATCAGCTCCTTGACCTTACAGACCTTTCAACTCTCCCTGATCAAACACTCTTAGCACCCCTTTGGAACTAAGAGGAGCTACACTAGCTCTCTCTAAAAGCTCTATGGCTTTCTAGCACACACTTACAATACAACCCATGAGTCCATATATAGATCTCATGCTTACAATAATTAGACTAACCTAATTACAATAATTAGACTCGCAACTCAAGACTACGACTAGCCTTCAACATGCAAACTGGCAGTCCAAAAATAGACTCTCTCGGATTTGCCATGCAAACTGCCTATTCTCACACAGGCTGCCGATGTCGGCGCCTCCATGACCGATGTCGGCCGACTGGTAACCGACGTCGGTTGCTTCCTCTTGCTATCTGACCGATGTCGGTTGATCAGATCGACACTATTTTTGCTGCAACTGAATCAGCAACCCCCCCGCAACTCTGGATCCTCCTTAACTTCTCCTGTTTGCATCCTGGTGAAGCTTTTAGCTCCACAACATAACACATGTTATTCATATTAATAATCTACATGCATACATTTAATCAGTCAAACATAAGTATGAGTTTAGATATAATAATTATAGTATGTACCATCCGGGTATAACATACATTTATATTGAGGTACTCTATAACATCTCATACTATCATATGTTCACAACTACATAATTATACATAACCAAACTTACAATTTAAAGAATCAAACGATTCATAATCATAGTATAATAATCAAGCAAGTACGAAATTATACCAAGTATACCCTATGTTTAAATTATATACTACTATAAATTATAGGCACACATCACTATGCACTATCATATGTTATAAAATTCTAAATACTTGAACCTTTAGATCAACTCAAAAAAAGTACCACTCACTAGTTTTCATTACTATATATAAATATATTTTAACAGTTTATTCTTGATATTCTTAAAGATTCAGATAACTCATAAATAATTTATTCCATAGTCTTTCATTTAAATAACTTAATTCCATTTCTAGAAGACTAATTTCATATGGTTATAGTCTCAATCCTTCCGACACCTTATGACCCATTTTGACCATCTATTTAACTATAGGTATAGGTCTTATATACAATTACTTGTCGATCATAACATGTAAATACTATATCAATGTTCACTTATATGTCTTAATCAGAAATATCTCATATACTTAATTAAATTTTGTATGGATATGACCTTACACTTAGTTAGGAGCTTATATTTATGTTGACATGTTTTCATAATTTTTAGGGTCTCATGACCAAATGTATTTATATTTATCAACAACTTAGAGGTATACAATTTGATATACCCAATGTATGTTAAACTCTTACAATCACTCCTAAATCTTTGGAGACATTTATTTATTTTATAAATAAATAAGTTCAACAACATAATTAACATCATTAACCTTTACATCTCTTAGTTAAAGACTCAGTCAATATAACTTTATTGACAAGCTATAACTAAACATAATAATATTTTTGCAATATTTAAGAATAACTATTCACATTTATTATTATTGAGATTATACATTACTAAGAGCCGTCAAAATATATAGATCACTTTAACCTACTGATATGGTTGTATTGATTAATATCTCAATACTATATACTTATTTAATAAACCATAATATTTTTAATATAGTTAGCCAAGTATACAAGATATGAATTGGGGTGTAACCAATTAGTAAATCACCATAAATATATATATTATTATATACCATATATGTATTATATACCATGCCATAGTTGGTCTATACTCAGAGTAATTTAACATATGATTAACAACAGAGAGATGTCATAGATCTATATAGACCCACAATATAATGACACTTAGCAATAACATATGACACTTTTTCATTGTCATCACCCCAATATAATCATATTCCAATATAAACGTAATGACTTATTTATGGTGTTAAGATTATAAAATGAAATTTAACACTATGTATCCCAATACCATATACTACCTTCCTCTTCCATCAATATTTATCCACAGAGGTCTTAAATATTATGAAATATATCGTTGCTTTACTTTTTCTACTTACATTTGGATAAATCCACTCTGCTTGAATTTATGTTATGTGTATTATAATTAACATGTGATACCAGCATATCACTATTTATTATTATGTCAAATATAATATCAGTCAAGCCAAATATACTAGCAAGTAAAAATTATATTAAAATCAATATTTAATATTAGTTGTCCCTCTAATTCACATAGCTAGTGGAAGTATACGAAACATAACTAGTAGATAAAGGAACATAACTAGCAGATCATTGCAATTTTTAATCAGTTTCCTAAGTTGTTATAGGTTGATACTATATGCATAGATCCACTAAGTCACTATATTTTTTGATAGCTTAAGTCGATTTCATAGTACTCTTAGCAAAGACCATTTAAAAGCTAACTAAATCCCTGATTATTGTTATTCCTTCCTATTTTCTATTTCTATTTGTATACAGATGCTCAATGAATCTATTTAATTTATTTCCCTTATTTTTCAAATGGTTTTAATGTTAATTCTAGAGCTCAAGAATCTCCATCATTAATTATTATATGGCACTGCACTGAAGTGAATCATTGTAGTTTGATGTTGCTTATTTCATTATATAATATATATATCTAACCATTATTTATCACTGTGTATATAGGATATAATCATTGTTTATATAGGATAAATATGTTGTATAAGTTATTCATGTAGGTAAATAGCAATTAAATAAATTTGAGTAATCGTTGCCTTAAAAATATAAGTCCTTGCACTAATTTATATTTATTATTATAAATACGTACTAAATCACCCTATAGGTTTCAATAGTTTTGACAAGTTTTTTTAATCTTATTCAGTCTCTTAGACCAACATATCACCTTCAAAACTGTTTGTTTGGTGCTACATTTGTTGTTATAAATCCTCATAGACTGTATAGCAATAAACATGATTCAAAGCATCATCGAGCTCTGTTGCTAGATGCAAAGATCAAACACAAAGCATACAAAATGAATTCCCACAACACTTGAAATGATATGCTAAAAAACCTATAGATATATACTCATAAAATACTCACATCTAGACAAATAAATCATCATCATTAGAAGTCATAAATAGTAATGCTATGATTTAGTAATATATAGCACCATATAAATATCATTTTTAAGAAAGCGACTATCTCTTTCATTGTATGATATATGCAATAAATATTGTGAGTCTTTGTTGCATTCTATAGTAATATATCATAATCCAACACCTAATTAAATAACTTGTTGATGGTTATATATCTGTGTGTGTGTGTGTGTATTTAATTTTATAGTTATAGTCAAATATATTTACTTACAAACATATACAACAAATACATTTGAATATTGTTCATCTCAATACACACAATTCAAATGCAATACCTACCTGGCAAGTGCTTCATTGGTCCTTTTTTTCTACCTCATCTTCTCCCATCTTTCTTATCTTTTATACTCCTCTCTATTGCACTTTGTTGCCCTTCTTTTTTTGGTCTTCGCCTCCTCTTTTCCTTTCTCCTTATTCCCTTTTAAGAGAAAAGGGTGTAGCTTTTTATTCTTTTTAAAAACAACTTTCCATTAATTTTATTTGTTTGTTTGTTTTATCTCTTTTTTTTTCATAAATCATGAGATTTAATAAAAACTTGTCTTTCTTTTATTTTTTCTTTACAACTAATTTCTTTTCTTAATTTTTAGACCATTTTATTTATTTTTATTTTTTTATTGTTTTCTTGATTTCTTTATCTTTTTTTATTTTTCATCATATTTTACTCATTTTCCTTAATTTTAATAATGAATAAATTCAATAATTAAATTGACACCAAGTAATTATCAAAATAGTTTAATGATAAATTCACAAATCACTAAATGTGAATTTAAATTAATTATGCAAATATCATGCAAGATGATCTCCAAATAATTATTTAAACTATGTTAGCAAATCATGAGCAAATAACTATTTAATGTAAGCAAAAATAATCAAATGTGCAAACCATTTATTATGCATTCTAACATGTGTTAGCTAATGTGGTGTGTACAATTTTCTAACTTATTTCTCTGTCATTCTCTGGCATCTTCATCTACGTCACCATTTTCGATGACGTTCTCCCTCTATTACGCTCTGAAGGATGAGTTCTCCTATGTCAATCTCACAACAAGTAGGTAGTTAGATCATTATATCGTGATATACATATATCATAAATTATAACTGAAGTAACAAATCAACATGTTTGTAATGTAAACGCATACACTATAACTATCTCATAGTAATGCAAATATGTAATTTAAACAATATCAAACTGTCTCATAACAACAAATATCTTAAAGCTTAGTCAAATCAAAAAATTTCAACTATAAATATCCACAGATAATCATATAGTTTACTTAGAGAGGAATCGAGATTTAATATCTTTCCCACCTAAAGCTAGTCATTATCTCAGATGACTCTTATGCAAACATAAGTATTGAATTAAAAATATTATTTGGCAAATAATTAACATGATATAAAAATTTTAATTAAGCAAATAAATGCAAAATTTACCTGAAGAACTCATCATAGCTCTCCCAAAGAGTACTATTCTCATAATATTGGTCTCACAAAATTTTACTCTATGACATTTTCCTATTATGCAAATAAGGTTTGTGAGTGTCACTTACTCTAAAGGGTTCTGTCATGACCACTTCAAAATCTAAAACTGGCAAGACAAGCCTACATACTATAGGACTTACCACTTTTAATACCTCAAAGAGTCCCACATATCTTGATGAAAATTTCACTAACTTTTCCAAAAATACATGAGATCATCAAAAAAGCCAAAATAAATGGCCAGAGAGGGTTCCACAAAACCTTCCAATCCCCTCTACACATCTCTCTAATCTAGAGAGTGTATTTCTCATTTCGAAGAAAAATATTTAGGGAACCTGGCAAGAATGATGTATATAAGTTAATACTATTGCTACTCTACATAGCTCTTGACAAGTATAACATATCAATATTATCACTACTCCACAAAGCTCTAGACAAGTATGACGATGAATAAGAACTGAAAATACTACATTTTCAATTTATATAAAATTCAAGAATAAATGTTCCACCATATATATGTGTATGGCCATATGATTGAATTTAACAAGTTCATATGTCAAATCTTAAATTTGACAAGTCCATCTATCAAATTGAAACTCAATAAATATCAAGTCAATGTGAGGCTAAGTAGGATCCACTCATATCTCTTAATTCCCACATTCCTAATTCACTAGTTGTCCCTTAGGTCTCCATGACCTAATGATCTCCAAAATGTGCACAAGGTTTATTAAATCACAATTCTTTACTAACAAATAAGAGACAATATTACTATATACAAAATAATTCTAGATGTACCAACATAAATACAAGAAAAATCATACAATCATTCCGTAATTGTATTAAGTTGCCACTAGCTACACATAACTAGTATCATATTAAATAGCTCAACCTATAGTGTTATATTCATTGTTAAGAGAAAATAATGTTAAAAATATCATAACATACAAAGGTCAAGGATCACATCTTCCTTACAACCTGATAA
Organism: Torreya grandis; assembly: GCA_037957365.1. Classification (NCBI taxonomy): domain Eukaryota; kingdom Viridiplantae; phylum Streptophyta; class Pinopsida; order Cupressales; family Taxaceae; genus Torreya; species Torreya grandis. Next base: position 1,175,333 of record JARHVA010005172.1, on the reverse strand, counting down.
AAAACAAGCAATGCAATGTCTCCTTACTTGCTCGGTGAGTACTCAATAAGTTAAAATTTTATTTCAACCCTTTTAAACTATCAAGATGTTTTGTACATACTATACCCTACTCACTTCTAGAAAAAGTACATAAATAACTCTTTAAAATAGTATGCTTTAATAAAAAAGAGAATAATATCAATCTAGTCAAGGGTAAATAATATATAACAATTATTATTAACTTATAAACCTTAGTATAAATTCAAGGTTTGCCACTCCTCATAGTCAAAGTTCACAATTTAGATAGAGTAGTGACTCTAAAAAGTCACCAGTGGAAAGTAGAAAGCTAACATCTCAAACATAAAACTCCCACATACCCTCACATGGTAAAAGAAAACACCACAACCCAAGTTGCCAAAATCACTACATACTTACCAAATTTGTAAAATTAGTATCATAGCCTACTTTTAAAATTGGAAATAAAAATGTTAATCCACAAAAACGGATCAATCCATCCAATTCTACAACTTCTATCTCAACAAGAAGTAGAAGACACTATCCCATGAATTCAATGGATATGATCCAAAATGATATTTTAAAAAGAAATTTCAACATCATGAAAATAGGAATCCCCTCAGAGGCGTACAATGATGTCAAAGGAAAGTGAGAGAGTGAAAAATCACTCTATGCCCACTATGAGAGATGACACTTCTTCCTAATCCTCATAAACATAAGGGTGTCAATCCATAAACAAACTCCTAACACAAAAGAATTCTCAACCAAGACATCAACACTCTACTGAAGAAAATTAGTGGTACCAAGCTAAAAACTATCTTATAAGATTTCTAATCTTAGTATTAATGTAATTAAGACACAAACTAATACCCATATACTTAAGTGAGAAGCATGCCATGATTTTTAAACACTCACAACACAAAACACAAAAGACAATGATGACTTGATTATCAAGAAATATGTAATCATACTCGACGTGTTCAATATAAAAGATCAAAGATATGGTATCGAACTCTTGTTCACAACTCATGATCTAAGATATGTACTCTCCTATCAAATATAGATTACAAACATCACCATTGAAACACTTGATATGCCAACCCTTAAACAAATATAGGGGTATAATTGTTCTTAAAGTACACACTCAATGTTCCACATACCATTCATGAATGTCTCATATTTAAAATAGTCACCAAACCATATAGGAGGATCCACCGAGTCTAAAAAATCTAATCATGTTGTTACATGGTTTTGCACTAAGACATTACAAATCCAAAATACCAGTGCAATACTTCATGTCACTAGGTACACACTAATGAATAGAAAGAGACAAAAATGCTAATGGACTCATTAGGTCTTAGAGTTCGAGCTATAATTCTGATACCACATGTAACAACCCCACTAGGTTTGACATAGATAGACATAGAATTTTTCTCAAACAACAAATACTTTCAATAGATTTTACCATGAGAATATAAAAAAGAATCATATAAGATAATTTAAGTATGATAACCATAAATGAAGCATATTGTACCATACATCAATGATCAATATTATCATAAAAAATACATCATAATACAAACATGGAAAGTAATTATAAATAACCAGTCATTGTTGGTAAAATCTATAGTCACTATTGTTAATTCACAATCTATAGGTAATTACAACTCTTCACAATGATGTTTTCATAAATAAATACAATACATTATAATGTATATAAATAAGATACATAGCTCCCCAGAGTAGGAGTTCATTAAACTATCCAGTATTTATGGCAATCTCAAGTGTCATCTCAATAGTAGTATTGTAGTGGAGAGGGAGAGCATCATCTAAGTGATTTTCTATGCTAACCACAAACCAACGATCCCTTGCACTAATCCCATCAGGGAATGGCCCTTCCTTCATGGATGAGTAGATAGTGATGGTGAGGGAATCTAGAAAGATAAACAAGTACCTGTGTTATATGATTTATAAAACTAAACATGTAGTATATCATAGAAAACCCATTCTATTACAAGATATCACATAAGCATGTAAATCATACGTATGAAATGATAGTTTCACTAAACATACTTTGGCTCAAAGTTTTCAAGAATAATAAATAATATTGATCTATAAATCAATCAAATTCATACATATCACTTGATCAGATTACTTTCATCTGGCATAGTGATGCTAGTAATCCAGTAAAGTCCATCTCACTCCTTACTCAATTTCAGCAATACGAGATTGATCAAACATAATTTAATCAAAAGATTCATACAATTTACATCCTATTAGAAATCATATCATATAACATGCTAAACATAAGATTAATCAAATCATACATTTATTCCATCAAATATATGAATGAATCTTACATTATTATCTATTTCATACTAGAAATAATGACTATAGTTTATACCACCTAGGTAAAATACATATTTAAGTATAGATTTTAATTAGCATAATTAGTTTTTAAATATACTACACCTTATGATAACTCATATTACCATAGTCTAGTATTTTAAGACATAACTACTAGTTTTGCACAATCAGTTGAATAAAGTGGTCTTAAATCCATAGAAACAGAAGCTTCTATTCAAACATCAAGATATAGAAAGCAAGTCATAATTCTCATGAAACACAATAATATCTTAACCTAACATTATTTATACCCTCAGGAGTTGTATGCATGTATATATAAAGTCCTACTAACTATCATAAAACATGTTATTCATAGTAATAATCCACACGTATACATTTAATCAGTCAAACATAGGTAAGATTCTAGACATAATAATTAAAGTATATACCATTTAGGTATAACATACATCTATACTGTAGTAGACTATGACAG